>LOEQ01000087.1:737692-747799 GCA_001685075.1 Bramus lutescens | reverse complement strand
GGGATGGGAGGGAAATGGGAGGAGGGGATGAGGTGGAAATTTTTAATAAAAAAAAGAATTTAAATAAAGCTATTGCTAATGACAAAAAAAATAAAGATTGAGGAGGGAAAAAAAGGCCTCTTTAAGAAGAAGCTCACACAGTACAGCCACATAAAAGGAGGGGCAAAGAAGAGGAGGGAAACCTTTTGGG
The DNA here is from genome assembly GCA_001685075.1 of Bramus lutescens. NCBI lineage: Eukaryota > Metazoa > Chordata > Mammalia > Rodentia > Cricetidae > Bramus > Bramus lutescens. The sequence continues at coordinate 747,609 of LOEQ01000087.1, read as the reverse complement.
CAGTAGCTGTTCCATGTCAGCCAGAAAACATAGGAAGCAGTGTGTCCTCATTTGCAGCAGTGAGGGCTGAGGTGGGGAGAACTTAGATGTTCCCTCCCCATGAAGCTATGAGAAAATACCAGAAAAGCCCAGATAAGCAATGGGGACACCATTCCTGCATGCAGGCCAGTCTTTGCAGAGACCACACAAGGAGCTGAAACTTCTGCCTGCCAGCAGTCAAGAGGAGCCCAGAATCCCACTCATCGTGGAGGCCAAGTTGGCAATGGGACTTGTGTCTCCCTCTGAGTAAAGCAAATTCACAGCTCCCTCTCCATAATGAAGCAGAGTCAGAGTACAGTGCAAACTGGGTGTTAAAATGAGGTTCGAAGCCTAATATCACAACGCAAATGTGTCTAAGTTTCAGTTAAAAAAAAATACTTGTCATACCAAGAGGCAAATATTTCAGACCAATGGGCAGAGGCAACACTAATGCTGAGGTGAGAGAGGAAAATGGCCTAGATGAATGTTAGAGCGGCTGCAATAAACGTTCTGGAACAAACTGCCACAAATCTGCCTAAGATGATGAGTGAAGGCCCAGCACAGACAGATCCAGAAGGGAAGTGGAAAGCTCCAAAGTGCAGTGAACACAAAAGTAAGAAAAGAAAACACAAATAAAACAAAAGCCCCAGCAAAAGAACTTAACAACGAAATGGAGGGAGAAGAGACCAGAAACTGTGAATGAGAAGACAGAGCAATGGATGGAACAGTAGCGATTATGCCATGAGAAGAAAAAGGGAGCATGAACAGAATCTCCATGTCCTGTGGGATCATGACAACTATGCCACCCTCCTGGACAGGGAAGAGAAAGGGGCTTGAAAAGACAATGGCTGAGAACTTCTGATTTGACAAGAGAGCCGTACTGGTAAAGCTACTGTGCGGAACTTCCATAGGGATGTACAGGTGACCCTTGCCTTCTGAGACCTCAGAGAGACCAGGGATTGGTGATAGAATTCAGTTTAATGATCATAAGTGTTCAAATAGAATCAGAGCTACCGTTGTCCATTTCTGGTCTTATAACAAAACACTTGGGACTGACTAATTTATGAAGAACAAAAGTTTATATGGCTCATGGCCTGACAAATCTCAGAGCACAGTGCTGGTGTTTGCTCTTGATGCAGGGCATCCCCCTGGAAAGACAGGGCAAACTCTTCAGCTGTGGTGATTGAATGAGAATGGCCCTCAGAATTTCATATGTTTGAATACTTGCTCCTCAGTCGGTGGAACAGTTTGGGAAGGACTTAGGAGGTGTGGCCTTGTTGGAGAGGGAGTGTTACTAGGGGTGGGCTTTGAGGTTTCAAAAGTACACATCATCCCAGTTAGCTTTCTCTGCCTCATGCTAGTGGGTGGAGATGTAAGGTCTCAGCTGCTGCTCCAGTGCCATGCCTGCTTGCCAGCTGCCATGCTTTCCCCATGATGTGCATGGACTCTAACCTTCTGGAACTGTGATCCCCAAACTGAACGCTTTCTTTTATAAGTTGCCTTGGTCACAGTGCTTTGTCATAGCAGTAGAAAAATAACTAAGACACCAGTTCAGAGTTCTTCCTCATCTGATAAGCTTTGCCAACCACTGCTTTCATGGTCTTTTCTAATTTTAATTACCTGCCAAAGACCCCATTTCCAAACTAGAGGAGAGTTGGTTAAGAGAGGTGCCACTGTATTCCTAATTTCCACCAGTCATGATAAACACATTCTATGCCATCAATTGCATTCTGTTACACCCAAAGTTATTCTCAGCATCGGCATGCAAAGCCAGCTCTAATACAAGTCCTCTGTTGTTCTCTCTCCTCAAAAGGATCTCTGAGGACAGTCACCATCTGCAAGTTTTTTAATACCACAGAGCTAAGATCATAATATCTGCATCATAAGGTCCCCTCATCCACAGTAAAATTTGAGAAGCATTTCCTAGCTTCTATCTCCCAAGTCACAACAAAATTAGTAGCCCTATGCTCTTCTTTACCTGAAAATAATCACGAAGTTCTCTATGAAATCCAAGTATAGAAGCTGAGTGAGAAGAAGACCAAAGTAATTTAGTGCCCAAATAGGACACCTGAGTCCTAAACTTGCCTATAGCCCTTTGCATGGAGAAGGTTCCTACAGACTCCTGTGTTGGAGGCCTGGCCGTAGCTGAAGCTGATAGTGCTATTTAGAGATGGCAGAATCTTAAGAGGTTGGTCCTAGTAGGAGGAAGTGAAATCACCCTGCATTTGCCCTTGAAGGGGATATTGAAACCCTGGTCCCACCTCTTCTCTAGTCCCTAATTTTGAGATGATCAGCTTTGTGGCTACCAAGTATTCTCCACCATGGTGTTCTGACTTGGCACAATATTTAGCAGTGGAACTGGACTGGAATCTCCTAAAGCATGAACCAATGTAATCCTCTTCCCCTTGGAAATGGAGTTTTTCAGGTATTTTATCATAGAGTCTGAATGCCGTCAACACCTTTCAAACCTGAGATCACTTAGAGAGTCTGGCAGTGAGCATTTTCAGGACGGCCACTTCTTATGCTTGTTTTTCTGTATGAATTTAGTGGGGAGGGCAAACTAGAAAATTGGAAACCTTTTCCTATTTGGAAATTCCATGAGTTTATGACATGTCAGTCAGATGGTCCCCAATTATGCAGGCACAGCTTGGGCATAGAATCGCCATGCCTGCTGGATAATTCTAACAGGAATATTCTCTACATGTTCTCTATAATTCTGTTTAGGAATTTGGATGACTTGAACTATGTGTCTGCAGCTTCTAAGATGGCTAGAAACAAGTCACCAAACTGTAACCTGGCAACACGCTTACCTGTTGATGCTCAGAGATACACATATATAATTTTAATGGTGCCCATTACACACAGGCTTCCATTATCACACTATTTCCACTCGGTCATAACTTTATGAAGAATTCCTCTGCTGGCTAATATTTTCCAGGCTTAATCACACTCTTGAGGTGAACTTTTTCATTTAAACTCCACTTAAGCCAATTTTGAGTTCTTTGAGTGAAGGGGGAGAAAACATACATGCCAGACTCTTAACTGTCCCGCAGGTTCCGTTTTGTAAATGTTTATTTAGGACACTAACAGTCACACTTTATGAATGGGTTGGCTTGCCTTGCGTCTGAGCTTTCTCAGCAGTGGAGGCAGAGGCAGGTGCTTCTCTTCTGAGAAGTCCCCACAGCTCTTGATAATCTCCTCTGTCCTGGGAGCATGGACAGCAGGGAGCTTGCTGGGAGGTTGAGGACCGCCTAGCATCCGCAAAGATTTTAGCTACAGCCTCGCCTCCCCTTCTTGTACCTGGCAGAGTTTTTCACTCTGGAACTAAATAAAGAGGGGAAAGCCATTAGATCTTTGATCCAGTTCAAGCCGGATAGGGCAGGGGTGGAAAATGGACTATTACCGTTCTTTTGAGTCACCCCCCAGTTGTTGTTTCTAAACCCTACTTGGTAATAGTAGCCTCTGTGAACAGTGTTCCTTCTGCAGAGGAAAATGAGCTCCGACTACTCTCTCAGCACAATTGGCAGGCAATGCCTCCTGGCTTCTGTTTCTGTCTGGTTCTCTGGGCTTCTTTTTACAACAAATGCTTTCTATTCACTATGGACATCTTCATCTGGATAACTGGCATTAGGAAGGCCTCCAGGGCACACACAGCCATCTTTGGCAGCATCACCCGCCAAGGGCAGGGCACTGGCAAGCTCTTTGCTGGATTCCTCATATCCAGACACAGTGCAGTTGACAGCTCATAGAGACTTTCTTATTGATGCCAAGGAGGCCTCCCAGCACAGTTGAACAGACGAGATGAACGGCTGTCCTTGATTTTAACCGTTCCTTCTTCTGGGCAAAGCTCTCATATATATGAGAAACTATGTGGAAATAGTCTCCTGTGGGCAGAAAAGATGCCCTAGCTCACAGGCCACTTCATTCTGCCAGATCTCCACTATGTCTCTTCCTCCTTAAGGACTCCATTGTCCACAGAGGCCCCTTTACCTGCTGTGTCACACTTATATTGGTCTCTGGGTCTTGAGGTTCACTACACAACCTCCTGCCCATCCATGCATGCCATCCTTGCTGCCTGGTATACTGCAGACAGCCCCTTTCTAGAAAATTCCTCCTTATCCTTCAACTTTAATTAATGCTTCTTCATGGAAGCTTCCATTACTTTTCCCATTAGCCTTCAAGAGTGTCTGTTCTCAGACCCCCATACACTTCCCTCTTGAAGTAACCTCACATCAATTTGAATGATTGATTTTTAGCAGTGATTCCATCTATGCTCACTGCATGGTTGTGCATGAACCTTCATGTATACCCAACACTTGACCTCATACTTAACACATAGGAGGTTCTCAGTATTTATTTCTTAAGTAAACATATGGCTGCAGAGGCACCTTCAGAAATTCCCATGGGGAGTGGGAATACCAGAGTCTAGCCCAGCCCTGCCAACGTGCCCTTGCGTTGCAATAATTCATCCGGGTCTGTTTATGATGTTGTTCTAACCTTCATGTGTAATAAGTGAGCAGACAGAGGAAGTAGTCAGGAAGAGGGCCTGGAAATTCCTCCGCAAGGTCAGGTCTAGGTAGAACATCATCAGAACAGTTACCCTGTAAACCCGGAGCAGAACCTCCTAGATCCACTTTGACAGATAAAGACCAGGAGACCAGAGTCTGCGCAGTATCCTCAGGTCCCCTCCCTGTCNGTGTGCCCAACCCCCCCCCCACTCCACTGTGACTACAAGGAGGGCCACCCTGTTGTGACAACATTGAATGGAAACTAGAGAGTGTAGCAGGAAACGGAGCCTAGCCAGGGAAGCACAGAAGAGGAGGGGAGTGAGGACATCACTCCCGTTCCCCTAGAATGTCCCCACAGGAACAACACCTGTCCTTCTCATAGTCCCTAGTACGTCCCGTTCTCTACACTGTAAATCAGGCCAAAAGAGCCTACCGGAGTGTCGGCCATTCTCTCAGCATAGCTGTGTAACTTAAAGGGCAGGGCCTGAGCCAGAGTTGGCAGCAAATACGACACCTGTGTCATTTCTAAGTTACTTGGTCAAGTTATTTAAGCTTCTGTGTCTCTGTTTGAATGTCTATAATATGGGGATCACGGTGCCTATGCCTGAGGGTTCTGTGGGGATGAAAGTAATGTGATTGTGTTTACCTACGCATAGTACAAAGAGCGAAAGGAGAGAGACACGTTGGTAGGTTCCTCAGAGATGGTGGCAGGTGGAACCAGATGAATGAACAGGTTTGGGGTGGGTGAAAGGAGAAGGACAAACACATCCCAGCTGTGAAGCGATCAGAGGTGTAAACAAGGAAGACAGTAGAAAAGATGCAGTAGTGGAGGATGAGTCTAAGGTCCCGTCTTCAGCTATTGGGAACTCAACACAGGCCAGGGTGTAGACAAATCCAAGAAACCCAAGCACATCAGGGGTTTGCTTGGGGTTTCACAGTGAGGGGAACAAGAGATCTGGGATCTAAAATCCTTTTGGTTAGTAAAGTGGAATCCCCTCTGAACGGCTTTGAGAAGAGAATTTGCATTTACTGCCATGGTGAAGTGCAGAGTTCATTAAGGATAGAAAGTGTATGATTTTCCCTCTGGCCACAATAGCTATCTTGCAGGACTTTGGGTAGAGTCCTGTAGGATGTGATGTTGGGTTTTTTCCCCTCCCATTTCTCTAAATGGTACTAAGGCACTAGCTTATTCCCCAAGACCCCGTTTATCTCTTTCTTTTGTCTTCTCATTTAAAGTTTGAGGCAAGCAGGAAAACTCCAAAAGCTCTTAGAGAACCCTGTGCACTGTCTTTCTTCAGGGAACTCACTTAGACCAGGCACATTTTGTTTAGAGAAAAATGTCAAGCATGTGAGCAACTCCATGTCAGTTTTATAGGCTTTTATTTTTAACATAAATTCAAGGGGAGAAAGAGGAACATTAGACTGGGAGTCTTAGCTATCAGTCCCAAGTAAAGGGTTAAAAGTCACCTACCCTCTGATCTTGGTGAATTTACCTGAGGGGAAGGTGTCAGGAAATCTGTCCTATCCAGAATCAATGTTCCATCAAGTATTGGGGAGCATGAGGTGAACTTCCCACTGATCAAGGTGGTGACCATTCCTGCAATGACATTCGCTGCTCTTCACTTCCACGGACACTGGGCTTCATCCCTTGCAAAGTATCCCACAGCTCTGACAGTCTGTTCGGCTTGAGAGCTCTTTCTGTTAACTCACTGAAACTGGCTGTGAGGTGTAGAGACAAGAAATGCTGGGTTCCAGCCTTCAGTGTAAACTTCAACCGAGGCCACACAGCTTGGAGAGGACCCCTTTCAACCAAGACCTCTCTAGTGCAACCCACGTCAGCTTTGATTTATTCAGGCCCAGCAAGAGGCTTGTACTGTATGTAATATTATGGTGAGTGGCCCCATTGACTTCTTTTTGGACAAGTGTGTGGATTTGATTTTAAAACAAGATACAAACCATAGTCAGACAGGAATGAGGCTGTTGGTGACATAAAAGAGTGGGACAGGGAGGTGGGAACAGGGACGGACCCTGAGTTGTCCCTGATATGGCCTCCCAGTGACCTGTGAATCTTTGTGCAGTTGGTCCTCAAACTCGGCTTCCTCGACTGAAAGAAGCTGGGATTGGGCCATACTTTAGAGGTTACTTCCAGGATGGGGGGACCCCATGAATAGCTGGGGACCTATAGGATATCTGTAAACAGAGGGTGACATAATGCCATTTGGCCCCTTTTCTGGGCTTGCTAAGTCCCACTTGTCCCCTCAGGACGACCTCAAGTGAGGAGTGAAGGAGAGACATATCCGAGTTTTGTTTCTGTTGCTGCGGAAAACAGCGACCCAAAACAACCTGGGCAGGAAAGGGGACTTTTTTGGCTTACAAATTAAAGCTCACTGCACAGGGAAGGCAGGGCAGGAACCTGGAGGCATGAACTGAATCTGAGGCCATGGAGGACTCCTATTTACCAGCTTGTTCTTCATGGCTAGCTCTGTCTGATTTCTTATACAACCCAAGACTATCTCCCCAGCGCCACACTCTGACCTGGACCCTCCCACATCAAACAATAATCAAGGAACGCCCCCTCAAACCGCTGGACATGCCCACAGGCCACTTTGATGGAGGCTATTCCTGCTGAGGTTCCCTCTTCCACGGTGACTCTAGTTTTGTCTCAGGCTGACAAAAATGTAAGGATCACAAGACCACAGCCTGCGGCGGCTCTAATGAGGTAATTCACCTTTCCCTGAAGGTTTTCTCCGGGTTTTTGAGTTGGAGCCAGGACAGGTGGCAGCTGCCAGGAAATGGTGATTAGCAGAAGCGCGATCGGGTGAGACCCGCAGGGCAGCATATTTACTTCGTCATTGCCTGCAGAAGATAGAACAGATGGAATCTTGGGTTGCCACCGTTTCATTAGCTTCACCTTGGATGTGAAGAGCTGCAGAAAACTAAAACTTTGCAGTACAAGGAACTATTTGTTAGTGCTTCTCGTCTCTAAAACAAACAAACAGACGAAAATCTCCCTAACTCATGAAAATACAGCTAGACGACAAATATAAGGCCCAGAAACAAGGCTCCTCTTTGTAGAAAGGGAAATAATGGCCAGTATTTGCTCATCAGAACATGTCTATATGGAGTACATAATGCTTTGGTGGTTATTACAATTATTCAGAACTATGACAGCAGACTGCCTGTCCCTTTTGAGGTCCTGTTTTCCCACTAATTTACAACAAATGCCTGTTGTGTGTTATGGCCTGGCCGGGCACCCTGCTGTGCACTGGGGTAGGAGCAGGAAGTTCAGCCTTCGCTCTCTTAAATCTTCTGCTAAAGTGTGTTCCTTCCTTCCTTCCTTCCTTCTTCCCTCCCTTCCTTTCTTTCATTTTTAATGTTCTTCCTTACTGTCTGCCAAATCAATGAACCCAAACTGCTTCCTTACAGGAGTACATGTGCTAACCCACATTTTACAGACCAACACCAGCACATCTGCAAGAACAGCGGTCCTGTCTATTTCTACCCCTTCATTTCCTAGTGTCTAGCTTATGACAAATCTCCCTCCCCCACCTACTCCTCTCAGTTCCCCCAGATCTCCAATTTGTCGTCTCTGGAACGTGCTTTCAAGATACAAGATCAACCCTAAGACCTTTCCCCAGGCCCTGCAGCCTTCAGCATGTATTGATGCCACCACACTCTAGCACCGACTTCTTTCCTGGTTGCTGTGTGCGGGTTCATCATCATATATCACATCTACAGTTCTTAGAAGGGTGGGTAGCATTGCATCGTTGACATCCCCACCACGTTCCAAGCCTTGAGGTGTGTGTGTGTGTGTGTGTGTGNTGTGTGTGTGTATATATATATTCAAGCACTTGCTTGGTTGCTTAGCCATTTTACCAACAATCAAAACAAGCTATTAAGGCTAAGCCAGATGTGTGTGTGTGTCCTAACACTAGGGAGGGTGAAGCCCATGAGTTCTAGTTTAGCCTCAAAACAAAACAAGCAAACACACAGGAAGATGTTCTAATGCTAGAAGCCGGTGTTTCAAACATGTCAGGATCAGCACAGCAAGCTTTGACCTAACACATCTATTTGAATCATACACTTATCTTGCCATTGTGTCTAACTACTACTGAGCAACTGACGCTGGCTTCAAAACAAGAGCTGCCTCAAATACCTAGCTACAAAGTTGCCATTCTAGCTTTGGTTCTTGTGCTTGATTAAAAGCATTTTAATGTCCCTTTCTGCTGTTCTGTAACATAACTATAATCATATTGTACCAGGCTTTTGCTCCCAAATCATGACACAGAGACTTCATAGTTTTGAATGCTCAACCTAGTTTAGACTTGTTTCTGGCTAGCTCTTTTAACTTAAGTTCACTTGTTCCTCTTTATCTGCCTTTTTTGCCTCAGGGCTTTTTACCTTTCTTCCTTCTGTACATCTTATTTTCATAGCTTCTTGTGTCTGGCTGGATAGCAGCTGCCTGGCTTCTTGCCCCAGGTATTTCCTTCATACTCTCGTGTCTTTTTCTTCCTCTTGTTCTTCTTTTTGAGTCTAGATGTCTCCTCCTATTTATTCTCTCTGTCTGCCAGGCCTGCCTATCCTTTCTCTGCCTAGCTACTAGCCATTCAGCTTTTTATTGGACCAATCAGGTACCTTAGGCAGGCAAGGTGAAACATGTGACACATCTTTATGTAATTAAATAAGTGCAGCATAAACAAAAGTAACACACCTTTACACAATTAAAGTAATATACCATAGTATAACCAAATATAACATATCTTTGCCCAGTTAAAATAATATTCCACAACATCATATCACATGAAGTATGGGGGTGTGGTGTGTGTACCATGTATGTGTATGGGGGGGTTGATGTATGTCTGGGGTATGTATGTGGGGAGTGGTGTGTGTGATGTGTGTGTGGGGGTGTAGTTTTTTCTCATCTCTTATCTGCTTGCTCTATCCCTTTTGTCTATGAGTCTAGTCTTATTTTAGTTCTATAATGATCTTAACATCTAGTAGAACACAGTTCCTACACTGTTTTTCTTCAAGGATGTCTTGATTATTTTTGGTCTACTACATCTCTCTTATTAACATGGCTTCAGATTTTCTTCAATATTCACTGAAGTTTCTCTGTGGAATCTGCAGGTGAGTTGAGGTATATCTAAGCCAGTCTTCCCTTCTGTCTCCAAAAGAGACTTCTATTCCATATTCCCCATTTCCTATTGAATCAAGGGGCATTGAACTCCATAATTAATTCTCATATGTATCCTTCAGCAACAACATGCTGTAGGATTAGGGTGTAGCACAAATTCTGATTGGTCTTAATAATAAAAACCCAGAGTCGGGCCAGCTGGACTGGGACTGAATGAGTATGTGATCAAACCGGACTCTCTGAATGTGGCTGACAAT
>LOEQ01000087.1:726573-737598 GCA_001685075.1 Bramus lutescens | reverse complement strand
CTTCCTAGACCTGGATGGAGGGGGGAGGGCCTTGGACTTCCCACAGGGCAGGGACCCTGCCTTCTCTTAGGACTGGAGAGGGAGGGGGAGGGGGAGGGAGGAGGTGGAAATTTTTAATTAAAAGAAAAAAAACAGAGTCAGATATAGGAGTAAATGCTGAAATACCAGAGAAGTAGAGCAGCCAGACACTAGTTTTTACCTCTACTGAATCCTCAGACCTAATAGGCTATCCATTCTCTATGAAACCTTAGACTGAATCCTGAGATCTGTCTCCTCCTGCCTTATATCCCTTTCTCTGCCCAGCCATATCACTTCCTGTCTTCACCTCCCTAGTGCTGGGATTAAAGGTGTGAGCCACCACAGCTAGCTCTGTTTCTCTTTTAGACTGAGTCAATCTCCTGTAGCCCAGGGTGGCCTTGAACTCACAGAGAGAGATCCATCTGCCTCTGTTTCCCAAGTGTTGGAAGTAAAGGTGTGTGCCACCTTTGCCTGGCCTCTATGGCTTACTAATGTGGTTAGCTCTGCACTGTAATCTTCAGGCAAGCTTTATCTGTTAAAGTACAAAGAAAATATCACCACATGAGGGAAAGTATTGTCACAGTGGAGTTTCTTACACAGTTCCTTATTACGCTTCTCTTTGAAATTTTGAATGTGTTATGACATTGTTAATCCGATTTATTATAGTTTTGGCACATCTAATAAATGTTGGATTCATACTGGCTACTATGTTAAGAAAAAATGATGATCTAATAATCCTTTATGAAAATAATCACAAATTCTAAAAAAATTATCTAAAAAAGCAACAAAGGACAGAGTTAGATTATTTTAGTAATTCTAGGGAAGATGTGGCCGGCCTTTCTCAGTTCACAAATATATCCAATGGTATTATGTTTGGTTTTGATTTGCTGTTTTAAAAGCAGTTTTAGACTCACAAGCAAAACGGCATGGAAGGCCATGAGATCCGCTTCATGTCCATCCTTCACATGGATAGTGTCTCCCACTATCAGCATCCCCAGTAGAGGGGTAGTGCTAACAAAACCATGGCAACTAGATACAGTGTCACCTCAAGTCCATAGTTTAGATGCAAGTTCACTGACATCTCACGAAGGGTTTAATGACTGCCCCAGTCCACCCTTCTGGAGTTCACTGACATCTCAGGTAAGGATTTAATGACTGCCCCAGCCCACCGTTCTGCAGAAAATACCAACAGTCCCAACCTGAAGGGTCTTTCCAGGACTTGGAAGACCGCTTTCCACAGCCACAGAACGAGGGGTTTTAACTGTCTTGCACCAGATCACCCAGTGAGCTTCTCCGAAAGTCACAACAGCTTTGCAAGGAGCTTTTAATGGAAATTTAAGGTTTCTTAGGTCTAAAGGGAATGGTACTGTGGTCTGGGAAACTTCAGTGGGTAAAGGTATCATATGCCTAACCGGATGACTTAGATCCCTGAGACTGACATGGCGGAAGGAGAGAATATGTTTACAAGTTGTCCTCTGACCTCCACATGCACACATGGTTACGTACACAACACACACACGTGTACACAGAAAGGGAGAGCAAGACAGATGGAAATTGACCGATTTTAAAATACAATTTAAAATGAATGGCAATACATAAGAACCATTTTCTGTATTTCATCCTACTAATTAATATCTATTTCTATTTCCTGTTTTGTGGTGTTTGTTGGAACAGCTTTTAATGTTTACAACTCCTGTGATTTTTGAGATTGGCTTCTTTGTTACTTTCAAGACCAAAAATCCCTCAGTTTCACCAAGACTTTGGGATTGGGTTTGGTATTTTATTTTTTTCTTGTTTGCCTTCTGCAATTTCTTTTAGCTTATTGGAATCATTCTTTTTTAAAAAAAAAACTTTTACCTATTAATCACATGCCATGCACTGTAATCTTATGGTGAATAATCTAGAAAGCTGTATCTGCTCTCTAGGTCTGAACTGTTCCTATGTGTTTCTAATGGATTTTACTTACTGGTAAGGCACTGTTTTTAAGTCATCCCTAAGCCTTATTAAACATATATATGTTGGATGCTCATGATAAACCAGGTACCCTCCTAGAACTAGGCAAGGAGATGCTACAATCTACAAACTAGACAAAGGTCACTCCTGCTGCCTTGGGCCTCCACTTGCTCCCCCATCCCCAGTTTAAAGCCTTAGTCCCAGCTGCTGCTTACACCGACCTCCCCCAGTGCAGGGTGGCGGTGGCCTGGCAGCATTGACTCAGCAGCTCACAAGGGCCAAATCTGTGCATCCTTTCACATGTTCACTTTGGTTGCTTGGAGGGTGCTCACATTGCGTGCTCCAATCCGGGCTTTATTTTCCTGAAGAGCACACTGCCAGCTCACACCAACACCTGCACTTGCATTTTCTAAAGTAGAAGAATTGAGGACTCTGCGGCTTCTTCCTTGCAGGGGATAGCATACTCACAGAAGGTTTGCCTGTTTCTGGTGCTGACTTATTTTCCTGATCGTTTTATGTCCTTTTGGTAAATGCCCTGGACTTCTAACAGGGAAAGGGGGCTGTACAATTGAGAGCACGCTGTCATCTGTTTCAAAAGTCCCCATGACAAGTCCTTATTCCATTATCCGTGAAGAGCTTGGACGAAGTCACAGCCGTCCTTGTTTGCCGCCTTAATCACCACACTGCTCAGCCAAACAGCACTTGTTTGTCATTAATGATTTTAATCGAAACTGGGAATTGATGTTGACAAAACACAAGCTGTTTCACTTTCTGCAAAAGCCAATCCAGTCTTTCCCAAAGAGAAGCTTTACAAGAAACCCACATGGAAAAAAAAAAAAAAAAGCAACGAAAACTCCTGGCTGATAGGCAGGGGACTAGACAAGCAAACACTGGAAAGTGGGAAGACACCTGCAAGGTCATGAAAATGTAACCATGGCTGTGTCTCTGAGGAAGGAGCTGAAAGGGGTAGGTCATCAGGCTGCCCCTGCTAAAAATATGACAAAATGATTATTAAATGTCACATGCCTTAGGGATGCTTTTCACGGCATATGGTTAAAAATAACACCTCATTCAGGACAGCTTAACCAGGGGACTGTGTGTGCTTCAGAGCTTAAACAGCGATACAGTAGGCACAAGAGCAGAGAGAATGTGGCAATTTTGTAAAGGGAAAGAATTTATAGTGGAAAGTCGGGAGCCATTGAGGACTTTTAAGCAGGAAAGCGGTGCAATAAATGTGTGATTAAGGAAGATTAGTCTGGCAGATTAGGGCAAGAGCTCGCCAAAGTCCTTTATATGGAAACAGAGATAGAATCAGTAATGAGTCAAAGCAAGCAAACAAAAGCATCCAATCTCTCCTGCCATTAAGAGGCAGTTACAAGAGGCACAGGCTGGGAAGTACTCAGTCTTGCAAAGCTACCTCAGCTCATTAGGTTCAATTGCCTCTCTGCTCTCATTCCCTATTCATGAACACTGAGACAAAGTCCTGCTGCCCAGGGAGTCCCAGGCAGTCCAGGGACCTCTTCAGTACTTCACACCATTCCCTTGTTGAGCAAATGAGCATGCCCGAACCAACAACCTACTCGCCAGCTTGAACCTCCCATTGTTCCCGTTTCTGGAACACTTAAAAGTCTTATTCATGCTTATGGGAATAAAAGAACAGGGGCTTCTGTCAGCTAACCCTCATTCGAGAGAGCAGTAAAGCTTCCACCAAGCATGTTTGACGTAGGTGAACTCAGGGCTTAGCCAGGATTGAAACGGCATCCCCAAAGGTGGCCAGAGTTTATCTGTGGGACAGACAAAGCCTAAGGAGTCTAGCCGCACCCTGAATGTCAAAAACCAATATCCCCCAACTATTTACCCCTCTCACCTAAAACCTATGAAAATCCAGCTAACGTCTCGTCTCCTCCTGGTCATGGAAAGTCTTTCTCAAATCCTCTCTCCTCGGCTGTGTCTGACCTTCTTGGCCAGACTACTTGTAGTTTTGTCTGGACTACACAATGTCATTTAATGCATGTCTCCTGGTGGATATCATGTGAATTCTCTCTCCGAGCAGAATATAAACTCCTTCCCCATAGGGACTGTTCCATGCGTCGCAGCGGATCATACTGAAGCTAAGCTGAATCCCACCCTGCTTGCTGAGGTGATGCTGTTCCCATGTCTCCTGAGCCTGGTTCCAGCCCTTCGTCGCTCATGCTCAGGGATGTCTGTGAGTCTTCCTTTCCTGGAAAGACAGAGACAAACAAAAGAGTCCGCAACTGCCTCCTGCTCCACAGCAGGAGTATGGTTTTCCTGTCCAGATGCTTCTGGTCTTTTCAGAACATTGGCAAAGCTCATCTGTGCCATTGAAAGTCACTCCAAGAGTCAGTCTGTCCTGCACCCCAGCATCTTCCATCAATCTTCCTCTGCTCCAAACATCACAACCCTTCTAGGCACTGCTCTTTCTTAGTGTCAGTGTTTGCTGTTTTCGTTTTTTGTTGGGGGAAGAGGTAGGCAAAAATGGAGGGAGATAGAAAGGAACCTTCCTTCCTTCCTTCCTTCCTTCCTTCCTTCCTTCCTTCGAAAAAAATAAAACTTTTCCCTAACTACTTCATGTTATATGTGTTGCCTACTTGTACGTCTGTGCATCACTGAGGGTGTAGTGCCCAAAGAGGCCAGAAGAGAACATTGGATCCCTGGAACTTGAGTAGTTAAACTTGATTACCATATGTGTACTGAGAAACTGAGCCTAAATCATCTTGTAGAAACAGACAGTGCTCTGTACCACTAAGCCATCTCTCCAGCCACTCCCCAGCCCAAGCACTTTTTAAAAAACTGTGGATATAGCTCCATAATGGCTCCCTCAATCAGATATCTCTTTCCTTGCTCCCCCTCTCTGTCCTTCCCCCATCGTAACCATCCCATTCCCTCATGTCCTCTTCCTCCCTCCTCCTCCCCTTCTGCCCTCCCTTCTCCCCCCTCCCAACACTCCCAGTTTTCCCAGGAGATCTTAATCTAATTCCCCTTCCCAGAGGGATCCCTATACGTCTCTCTTAGGGTTCTCCTTGTTACCTAGTTTCTCTGGGGTCATGGACTGGTTACCCTTTGCTTTATGTCTAGTATCCACTTATGAGTGAGTACAATGCATGAGTACAAGCCATATTTGTCTGTCTGGGTCTGGGTTACATCACTCAGGATGTTTTTTTTCTAGTTCCATCCATTTGCCTGCAACTTTCAAGATGTCATTGTTTTTTTTAACCACTGAGTAGTAAGTACTCCACTGTGTAAATGTACCACATTTTCTTTATCCATTCTTCATTTGAGGGTCATCTAGGTTGTTTCCAGGTTCTGGCTATTGCAAATAATGCTGCTATGGACATAGTCAAACAAATGTCCTTGTGGTATGATTAAGCATCTTTTGAGTATGTGCCCAAGAGCTGTATTGCTGCGTCTTGAGGTAGTTAGAGTCCCAATTTTCTGAGAAACTGCCATACTGATTTCCAAAGTGGCTACACAAGTTTGAACTCCCACCAGCAATTGAGGAGTGTGCACTTTACCCCACATCCTCTCCAGCATAAGCTATCATTGGTGTTTTTGATCATAACCATTCTAACTGGTGTAAGATGGTGTCTGAGTCATTTTGATGTGCATTTCCCTGGTGGCTAAGTATGTTGAGCAATTTCTTAAGCCATTTGCAATTCTTCTGTTGAGAATTCTCTGTTTAGATCTGTACCACATGTTTTTGATTGGATTATTTGGTATTCTGATGTCTAGTTTCTCGGGGTCATGACCATAAAATGGGGATACCCACAGAAACAGCTGACCTGAGCTCAGTGATTCTGGACTGATAGCAAGGGAACCTGCATAGGACCAAACTAGGCCCACTGAATGTGGGTGACAGTTGTATGGCTTGGGTAGTCTATGGAGGGCCACTAGCAATGGGACCAGGATTTATCCTAGTGCTTGAAATGGCGTTTTGGTGCCCACTCATTTTGGAGGGATACTTTGCTCAGCCTAGATACGGGGGAGGTCCATGGTCCTGGCTCAAAGTGATGCGTCAGATTTTGTTGACTCCCCCCTTGGGAAGCCTTACCCTCTCTGAGGAGTAGATGGGGAGCTGGGGTGGGGAGGCCGGGGGAGGGCTCTGTCACCCTTGATCCTCTCGACACATTTTACTCTCTTCTACCATTTTGTTTACTCTCGAGCCTGGTAATTTTCCACCTGCCTGGGGGGAATGCCATTGTGCAGCAGGTAGGTATATAAGGTTTTGTTCTAAGCTTGAACAAACGGCATTTGGCATTCTCTCCTCACGAATGACCCACATCTCTTGTGTGTTCCTTCAGTCTCCAGGCCTTTGCCCAGCTCGTGAATGGTACAGTAGTGCAAACTGTACTGTAGAGAGTAACACAGGCGCTACAGTATATCTTCATCACTTCTCTCTCCTCTCATCAAGAAATCTTTACTTGGACCAGCAAGATGATTCATCAGGTAAAGGATTTTGTAGCCAAGCCTAACAACTTGAGCTCTAGCACCAGGTCCCACACAGTGGAAGAAGAGAACTAGTGAATGCACGCACACACACACACATACACACACATACATTTATTTACAGTTCTAAGAACTCCTTGACAGCTTCCAGTTTTGAGTTCTTTTGCTGTCCGTTGGTTGATTTCTCCTCTTTGGACTCTCAGTTCCATCCCAAGACTACCTTCCTGTACTGTACTTTGCACCCACAGACATGGATGCCTACTACCCAAGACCCTCACCAGAGAAGCCTGGGGGGATGTGGTGATCATGAGAAGCTTTGGGGGATGTGGTGATCATGAGAAGCCTTGAGGGATGTGGTGATCAGGCTCCTCGGCTGTGCTGTTGGCTCCTTCCAGGTCACTCTCCTGACCCTCCTTGCCAAGGATCTCACATTTCCCCAGCAGCCTGAGCCCTGTATTTATCCGTTACTGTGATCAAACACCATGGCCAGGCAACTTGGAGAAGAGTTTATTTGGCTCATGGTTCCAGAGGGATGAGAGTCCATCCTGGAAGGGACTCAGCAACAAAAAGCAGGCACAGCAGCTGGAATAGGAAGGTGAGAGCTCACATCTTGAACCCTAAGGCACAAAGCAGAAAGAGCTAGAACTGGAAGCAGCTTGAGGGTTTAAACTCTCAAAGCCCACCTTGAGAGTTGTACTCCCACAAAGTCTCAGCTTTTAAATGTCCTGAAACTGTGGGGGTCATTTCTCATTTAAAGCACCCCATTTACCCAGTACAACTTTCAGGAGAGAAACAGATCTTCCATTTTCTTTTTCTTTATTATTATTTCTTTTTGTCTGTCTTGTTTGTTATGTTTTTGACAGTATCTTGTTTTGTAGCCCAAGCTGGCCTCGAACTCAAGGTCCTTCCACTTCAGACTCTAAAGTGCTGGAGAATTGATATATACAACTATGCTGACCTTTTATATTTTTATTTTATTATGACTATATCTCTTGCAATATTTATAGCATTCTATTTTAAACAGGTCTTCAATATTTATGGGAAATTTTAATTTAGCCATTTGTTCTATATTTTAATGTAATGGGGTGATCAGCACTACCCACTCAATGACTGTGTGAGGTGATGTGAAAAAGTCACAGCTCTCTAACCCAAAGAAAGACAACTGCCTTTGCTCCATTTGCTCCGGAATTCTGTGAAGACTGGCCAGTCTTTGATGATCACAGCATCACAGATCACCTGTCTCGGCCACACGATCCTGCCTCCTCCCTCTCCTTTTGCAAGGACCAGGCCACAAAAGCATCTGTCATGAGTATTCTAGCTAAGCATCTTCCTCCAAAGAACCCACTCCTCATCTCCCATCCAAAGATCTCTGATAAGTGTCCAAAGAAAAGTAAGTGATAGCACCATTGAGCTATGCCAGTCAGGGCAGGTGGAACAGAACGAGAAGCTGTCTGGCCTCACTCTGTTTTATTCAAGCAAAGGAAATCACAGCTTAGACAACAAGGGAGCCACAGCCCTAGAGGTCAAAACATGCAGGATAGGAAGATTAGCAGGCACTGCAAGGAAGACATAGAAATAGCCTATATACGTGTGCAAAATCTTACCATAATTAGCAATCAAAAGCAAATTAAAGTATAATGCACCACCACTTTTCACCTGTCAAGTTGATAAAAAAATATGGAAGAATATATTCAATAATAAAGTAGCCAATTGTGTATTTATTCTGGCAGAAGTTCAACTTAGGGTAGCTTTCCAGGAGGCAAAGCTAACACCAGGTGGTCATCCCAGAGTCCAGGAATTCTGTGCGTAGCTATTTAAGCTAAGGAAACAACGCAATGCATGAGTGCCCATAAGGAGTAAACTGTGTCAGGCATAAACATCAGAAATTACTATTAAGAAGTGGCTTAAATATTCATGATGCCCCTGCTACAACTGTCATACCTTTCAGCTATTTAAAATACAATTAATTCAGAAAGAAGGTATCTGTAGTAGATTGCTACATGAAAGCGTTCAGATTTCACATCAGCATGTAAATCACACTCCATTCATATTTACAAAGTATACGATATGTTTTGAGGCAAATATTCATATTTATTAAAGGCTCACCTTTGGTAAGATTAAGGATGATCAATTTTTATTTGTTTTCATTGCTTCTAATGTTTAATTTTTTCTGTCAGGAACAGTGCTATTCAAATGATGATTTAAGAAACAAACTTCTGAGTAGGGGCGTGACTCAGTAGTGGAGTATGTGTGCTAAGTGCTCACAGGCAATCAAAATAGAAGCAATAAAAACACAAAACTTGTTGAGCTGGAGAGAACTCGATGCATATGCATAGAGCTCGCTGGTATGTAAGAAGACCTAGTCTGAATCCCCAGCTTTTCACTCACATGAAAAGCTGGCCCTAGTTGTGGGGTGCTTCTTGTAACCCCAATATGATGGAGGAGGGGGCTGCAGACAAAGGCAGATCAGGAGATCTCACTGGCCAGTTGCCGAGCCAAAATGGGAAGCTTCCAATTTAGTGGGAGACCCTGTCTCAAGAAATAAGGTGGAGAATGACAGAACACCAAGGTTCTTCTCTGGCCTCTGCAACTTACACCATGTAGATTCATGTGCATACTGCATATACTACAGACACACAGACATATGGAGGCACAGACACACAGACACATACACACACACACACACAAACACATCTCTGTGCCATATGCACCAAAATTCTCCCCATAGATGTATGTATTTTTACCTTTCTACAACATTTTATATCCTTGACCCTCTAGATTCTTTCAGCTCTTTATCCATGCTGTTTTATCTCTCTGTAACTCCCTTGCTCAGCCATCGCTTTGCCTCCTCCACTGTCACTTCCCAACGTTAAACCATCATCACAATTTTCTCTGTTTTCATCTATATCACTGTCATTTTTCCTGGTATGCAGGTAGATCAAATACCTAAGTGGTAGATGTACTTGCATACCACAGACATGGAGTCTAGTTCAGATTCTAATGTTTATTCTGAACCTGCTAGGAAGAGGAGGGAAGAGCCCAACACTTTTTTAAAGAAAACATAAATGTATCTTTATTCACAGACAGTATGATCATTTATGTAAAAAAAAAAAATCCCCAATCAATATGTGAATTTACCAAGCCTGTAGCAAATTAGGTCAAAAGAGCAAACCAACTCTGTTTCCATTCACCAAAAACAAAGAATAAGTCAGAAATTAAAATTTATGAAAATATCATCAAGAATTCAAAATAAGCCGGGTGGTGGTGATGCACGCCTTTAATCCCAGCACTCGAGAGGCAGAGGCAGGTGGATCTCTGTGAGTTCAAGGCCAGCTTGGTCTACAAGAGCTAGTTCCAGGACAGGCTCCAAAAAAACTACAGAGAAACCGTCTCGAACCCCCCGCCCCACCAAAAAAAAAAGTTAAGAAATAAAGGGAGAAATAAACACTATTTGAGGGCCAGAATACTCAATATGACTAACATATCTTTTCTTCCCAGAAATTTTGTGTGTAGATTTAATGCAATTCCAAGGAAAATCTAGTAGAGGCTATTCTTGGGGGTTTGGTTTTGGTTTTTGTGTTTGTTGTGTTTATTTTGTTTTTATTCATTAGCTTTGAGGTTTAAAGACAAGATCGCCGTGAGCAATTTAGGCCAACTTCACACTTGAACTTGGAATTCTGTCTGTGGATCCTATGGTCTGGGCTTAGATGCCTGCACCACCATGCTCAGCCTCCCCGTGGTTTTCTGCATAGACACTGGCAAGCTCATTTTGATATTTGCATGAGACTGCGAAGGACTTACAGAGGAGCTGCAACAGCCTTAGGAACACCACTGGAAGTCTCACTGCCTGGCTTCCTTTGTGTCTATTTTTTTTTTTTAGATTAAAAGAATCAAAATAGTGTTTGCTGTAAAGAAGCCAAAAAGATGATTAGAATAGAATAGAATGGAAAATCGGGATAAGGCGTAACTCAGGTATAATGGAGCCGTTCTTTGGAAAAGTTCCGATGTTCTCTTAAATGTGACGGTTTCAGTATAGAGAGATAGGTAGAAGACGGATGTTTTTATTATTTTATATGTATGGATGTTTTGTCTGCATGTGTATCTGTGTATCACACGTGTGCAGTGCCCAAGGAGTTCAGAAAGGCCGTCAGATCCTTCGGGACTGAAATAACAGGTGGTTATGAACTGCCATGTGAGTACTGGATATTGAATCTGTGTCTTCTGGACGAGCAACCAGTGCTCATGACTGCTGGACCATCTCTCCAGGCCCAGATTTTGCACATTTAATGACAAATTCTTCTGCTTACCGTCTCCCAAATCAGTTCATCTTCCTGACCTGTCATGGCCTGTTACTAACGCCACTATCATTTTGCCCACTCGTGTTTGGAGCCATAATTTACTCGCGTGTTTAGCACCTTGTTCTCTGGCACAGATTTTCTAGTACTTACAGACTCAATAGCTGCCTGCTATTCCCCAAACATCCCTCTAGCCTGGCTGTGACTTCACCTTGTCATTTGTCCTACCTTGGAGTGCCTCTGTGTAGAGAGCTGCGTGGAGCCGCACCTTAAAGATGGTGCTGGCTTCCGCCCC
>LOEQ01000087.1:706444-717136 GCA_001685075.1 Bramus lutescens | reverse complement strand
GGGTGGAAGGGTGTGGTGGCTCCTGCTGATACAGGCACTTATGAGCAGCGTGCTCTCAATGATGTCGAGATGATGGTTTTTAAGAGTTTGGTGATGAAACAGAAAAAGTGGGTAAGGGATGACCATGAGCTGAATTAAAGGCTTGGGAAAGGCACAGGTATACCAGCAAGGCAAGGGCTTCAAAAGTGTCCTCACTCCCTAGCCAATGCCCTACAAGTCACCCCAAAAATGACGGCTGATATACTCTCTTCAACTGGTGCAATTGACGCTAAAGCCTCCTTCAACTTATTGCTGGGATCTAGGCAAGGGCCAATGAGGAGGTAGAGCCAAGTGCTTAAATTGATTCTTCCTGTGCTGGTCAATCTTGTCAGTTGTACTGGATTGGTAAAGTGCATTTCTCTGTGTGTCTGTGATACAGTTTCCAGACACAGAGCCCGAGGACTCTGAGCTAAACAGTGCATTAGTCTCCTGATGAAGTCTTACTGTGAAGGCATTGCTGAGAGCTGTATGATGTAATAGGGAGCATAGTTGGAAGCAGTTACTTGGAGGCATGCATGTCCTTAGGAGATGTATCTAGCCCTGGCCTCTCCCATTGCACGCTTTTCTCTGCTTCCTGGTGGACTCGATGTGCTCATCACACCCATCTTCCCCTGATGGAATGATACCTCTGTAACCACGAGCCAAAATAAGCCTTCCTCCCTTGGGCTCTGTCAGATTTCTTTTTTATAATCAATGACTAGACATCCACTGTTTCTAAAACTCTAAGCAGAAAAGACAGAAATAAGACTTGAGGTGACTACAAAACAAAGAGGGCCCTGTCCTAGGTGAGGAATTTAAAGTCCTTTGCCATCATAGAGTTCTCTTTGCACCCATCTTATTTACCCACCCACATTATCAGTGTGAGCCCCGCCTCCTCCTGGAATGCTGGACTCTGATTGGATTCTGGTCTCTGTCTTTCCTAGGCAAACAAAGGACTAATTCCTGAACGGATTGTTCAGAGAAGCATGGCGAGCTCAGCTCCTTCTGCTAGTGGAACTAGTTTAGAAAGAAAGGGGCATGTGAGCAAGCCTGGGCTAAGGGGACAGGACAGCTGGTCTTTTGTGGGGAGGGACTTTAATAGTCTTCAAGTCAACTAACCTCAGAGCGGCCCAATGCAAGACTTCCTGTTGACAGGACTTTTTATTTGGGGCTTGAAATAAGTTGGGTGTGGAGTTCCACCACACCCCACCCTGAAGCTTAACCAAATTATACAAATACAAATACTCAACACTTATACTGTCCCACTTCATGTAAAACCCGAAATACCAATGACAGCCACAGAAGCACAGTGAAAATCCATCCGCATGGCCCATTTAGAAAGCATAGCTGTTAGCTTACCAAGCCTTATCAGGCTGAGTAAAAACTGGAATGTCTAAGATCCATTACTGTGTATACTTCAGCATTTATAGCTACAATTCTCTTGGTTTTGACTTTTTGGCTACTTGTTAATGTTGTTTTGGTGGCAAGAAGCTACCTAGGAAATGCTAATGGTTGTTCAGCTTAGTCACAGACTAAGACATCTTCACTTGGATGCCTCAGGCAAAGTCTTTCATTTCCATTGAGACAGTGACTTTTCCCATCTTCCAGGTAGCTGGAAACCAAGCAGACAAACACATGAGCAATAAACAGTAACACAGACAGAACCTAGGCCTTGCCCAGCCCTTTCCACATTTGCTGTTATGTACACTGTATGTTGCCTTAGAAATTAATTCTTAAGAGTGGAAATCCAATCTTCCTGTGAACTACACTTTCCCACCAAAAGCAGAGACAGCGGAGACCTTGTGGAACAAATGGAGCATCTGAGACTCCATCTTGAACCTGCTGAATGAGAGACGGGCATCTGAACTAGACTCCCAGTGACACACACACACACACACAGCAGAGGTGGGAAGCCCAGGCTAAGGGAAGAGGACCTCCCAGCAAGGAGAGGCAGTACTTGTCTCCTAGTCTCCTAGGAGTCAATGGAGACCTGAGAAAGTCTGTGAAGGAGCCAGGAAGCCAGAAAGCATCTGCCAGAGCCTGCAGAGCGTGTCTGGGCAGTGTTTCCATGAGGCAGTGGTGAGAGTCCGGGCAAAAGTCAATCCGGATGCTATGAGTTCCAGATAACACAGGGTCATCTTATCTTAAATAATAGCAGAGAAGCACCCTTCTGGATAGAAACACAAAAAGGATCATGAGGAAATCAAATGCATCACCTGGATCCAACCTGAAGCCCCTAGAGCCAGGAAAGCTAGGTCGGCACGGGAGGCCCGCCAGCAGCTCAGGGAGAGCACAAGGCTGCGTGTGCAAAGGGAGGCCACCAAGCACACGATGAGAAGTGACTGTGGGTCTAGCTTAGCATTGTTCTAGACAAGACTGTCACTGCAGACAGCCCTCAAGTCTATTAAGAGGTGTAATATTGATAAAAGAGACAAAATTATTAGAAACAATAGGATTATCTCCCTTCAAAATTCAAGGGGTAACTACATAATTATTTAAACTACCATTATTCACTACTAATAACTTTATATACTTATCAGTTTGATTCCTGAACACCAGCAACCAAACAGTTAAAAATTAAGGAAAAGGTTAATATTTACAAAAGCAAGAAATACTAAATGCTTAGAAATTTCAGAATCAGTACTCACTACACACACAAAATTAGTTAACAAGGAGGATGTGGGTTGGTCCTTGATCATAAGGCCTGCCATGCTCATTCTCATATTATTTTGAAAAGTAATCCACTGTAACAAAAATGGCAAAGGCTTTTGGACAAATCAATGATACTAGAGTTTTTCCAGAAAATATAAGTACAAATATAGAAAAAAAGAGAGAGAAAAGAGAGAAAAACAACTAGGAAAAAGACAGGGATAATCCAACATGTATTAACACCTATATTTATAACAAGTTAATGTATTGATAAAGTGCTACATATAATACATTACAGTATTCTCATATGTTATATAACACTTTATATCAAATGACACATTAAAGTATTTGCCACTTTAAGCTATGATAATTGAAGCAAGATGGCAGAATGACATAACAGCAGAGCAGAAATGGGCAGAGGACATTCGCCTAAGACATTAATAATTGATAAATAGAACATGTGTTCTGAGACGGAATGAAGAGGCAGACCTACTATGTGGAAAGTATCCAATTCGAGTCATGTGCAAGATCTCAGGAAGTTTCAAGGTCTCCAGTAAAGGCTGAATTCTTCCTCACTGGCTTCCATGGCCTTGCATTAAATTAAGCAGAATATATAAAAATGGGTGGCAATAAATATGGAATGGGAAATATAGATTAAAGAGAAAGAGGTGCAGTAGATAAACGTATATTAACATGAATAAGATGAAAAGAAAATGAAGACCGGAGAGATGGCTCAGTGGTTAAGATGATGAGAAAAGGGAAGAGTAAGATGAAAAGAGAATGAAAACAGGCTCATAACAGTCTTTGGGGTCTAATGACATTTTAGAGATAAGTAACCATTGTCAATGCTAAGTTGATGGGACAGAGGTAGGACTTGACTCAAAGAGGACATACAACAGATGAAAACAATTGCAGAAGGAAGGTATCAGAGACCCAACATAAAGCTTCTGGGGGGCCTCTGATAATAAAGAGCTCCCAAAGTGGAAAAGAAAAGACCAAACAGTAGAGCTCACAAAACATATTCTTCAAAAATTAAAACAAAAATCCAGAGGGAGACCTGGAGGTATCGGCTTGTAATCCCAAATCCACAGGAAGCAGAGGCAGGAGGACCAAGCAGTCAGGACCAACCTGGATGACTTTAGCAAAATTCTGCCTCAGAGTGAAAAGTACAAAACAGGGGCAGAGCTACAGCTCAGCGGGAGGGACTTGCTTGCCCTGATGCCTGAGCCCCTGGGTCTAGCCTCCAGCAGTAATAATAACAATAATAAACATGAAACATAGAATCTGCACATTAAACACAACATGTATAGAAAGTAAGTGACAGGAAATCAAGATGTCACCTCAATTACTATTTTACTTTAAGGAGGGAGATATGCTCTGCAAACACACTAGGAAGAAATAATGGTTCAGCATAAGAGAAAAGGTCAGAGGCCCCAGATTTTATCAGAATAAAAGTCATTGTCAGAGCCCACAAAACCCCAAGACATTCCAAGGGAAGTAAAGCACAAAGTGAGAAAGCCTAGCAAAATTTGTTTTCATAAATAAAGAGGAGGTTACAAAAATTAAAACATGCTACTCTGAAGCCATAGCAGTGGTAGAAAATATTCTTTCTTGGTGATTCCTAAGATACTCTTGCCTCAAAGTGCAAGTGTTGGGAGCTATGGTTTTGAATGTGAAACTTTCTTCAATTTTACTTCGCCTTTTCTTCAGTTAAATGGACATTAACGCTTTGTATTAAAACAATACAATTTTGGGAGAATTTCATGCTACCTCAGAGTTGTCTTGGGACAAGACCATTTAGTAACAAAACCATCACAGGACACACACGCACATGCACACATGGGCACATACATGCACATACATTGCACACATGAATGCATACACACATGCACAGGTCCACATGCACACACATGCAGGTTATCCTGTGGGATATTGGTTTGAGGAGCCCCTTAGATACTAAAATCTACATATGCTCAAGTCCCTTCCATAAAATGACCTTGCCTTGTGCACATCCCTTTGAAGCCATGGACAGCCTTCTGTGCCTATCACTGATTCAGAGCATAGGTTTTTCTGGAGGCATCCAGGCTCCTCTGCCTCCCTATGACTGCTCATTCCTTCCTCACAGTGACTTGAATTGTTGTTGTTCACTTTCCTTCAGGGTGGCCAGGAGAAGGCAGTACAGTCATAGCCAGCTCTCATCGGTTTTCTTCCCACAAGAAGGCCCTCAGAAGCAAACAGACTGTGCCTTTAACCTCACTTGAGAGCACCAGCATCCTTCCAGGGTGTCATCCCAAAGGGAGACAGACACCTTTGGAAGAGCAAGGCAGTCTCTCAGTGGAGATGCATAGTCTGGCCCAGAGGAAATGTGCCGCCAGTCATCCTTTAAAAGGCATCAGTCCTGGGATTGGAAAGGAAGACGGCATAGAGAGATGGACTGAGGTGAAAGGGACTTTCTTCAGCCTTTGGGGCTATCTAGTAGTGGGGTTTGAACTCTTAACCTCTGAGCCATCTCTCCAGCCCATGGAGTTTGAGCTCAAAGCCAGAAAGGTACCTGGAACTTCCTAGTAGGGAAGGAAAAAGTATATTATGTGGTGGTTAAGAGATCCTGCGTTAGGGTAGCCTGGACTGGGCCTTCACCCTGCGTTTGCTAGCTGTGTGCCTTTGAATGAGTCATTGGATCTCTGGGAGCCTCAGCTTTCCCTGCAGTAAAGTGGAATTACTCACATTGCTCTCAAAGGCTCTGTGAAGGTTGATGGAATGACGCACACAAAATGCTTTGTGTCTGTCTTGTTGGAAGCACACAATGACTGCTGGAGAATATTTTCCTCCCATGGAACAAGAAAGCAGCTCAGATTCTCACCCTAGAATTTGCCTGGTCAGAGAGTTGCATGAGCCATGATCCAGCTCTTAGGATAGTAGGCAGAAGGTCAGGCCAGCTTGCAGCACCATACCTGGAAGGGCAGATGGAGGCAGTGGGCCATTAGCAGCTGAGATGACCTCAAATATTCAGGAGCAGCAGATGTCTCAAAGTGACACACAGTGTAGTACCCAGCATCCTGTGGTAAGCAGCTTTACATACTCTTAGGAGGCTGTGTTTCCTGTGGTCAAACCAGCTGGGCTCTCATAGGCCAAATGTACATATCAAAAGGGAGTGAAGTGACCTGTGTCCACAGCAAGGCTCAGCATTTACTCAAGACAGGCATCCCAACACAACAGGTGTGCCTCCAGCATGCCAGTGATTATAGGCACTAGCGCCTGTGTTTCTGCAGCTGCCACGTCCTGGCCTCTGCCATTCCCATATCCCCCCCCACACACACACACACACTACAGATGTGGAGGCATGTGACGCCCACAGAGCAGATGGCAGAAGTACTTCTATGCCTTGGATTGGCCTCCGTGGGCCATCCACAAAGGGCTACATGCACAGACAGGGGGAATCAGCCATAAAGGAGCCTTGTGCTCCCCAGGTGGTGCTGACCCGATCAAATGAAAGAGTCTCCTCTCAACGGGCAAGCCCCCCAGTAACCTTCGTTACTGAACTAAAAGCCTTTCAATTGGGAGACAGAAGTGCCATAAATCTTAGAGGCGACATTAAATATTTGTCATTGTAACACTTAAGACTTGTTTTAAGTTCATTCCTTTCTAAAAGCTTGTAACAAATAACTGGGTGACCTGGCCCCCACGAGTACATCTCCTCTTGCTCAGACCAAGGGATGTGAGAGAGCCAGTCCCTGCATGGGCAGGCGGTTCCCAGGCACTGTGTGGTCTCTGGTCCTAGCCAGATGGGGAGTTGCCCCTTTTGTTTAGATGAAGCCAGCTCTCGCCCCTATGACATGAGGGTGGCCATGGCTCTAACAGGACTTTCTTTCAGACTGCTCATTAATCTTCCCACGATCCCACCCCCAAATGAGTGAGTGAAGTAAATTATTTACATTGTGATGTATCGAGAGTTCTCGTTGGGCTAGGCTCCCATTGGCGCTCAAGGGCAGCCAGGAGTGCTTTCCTCAGTCCCGTGTCTTGGGAACCAATGCGGGATGAAATGGAATCAGGTATGTGTGTCTCTTTCCAGCCCTAAGCACACATGCCAGGGAAAAGCTGCTTCTCACTGTGTGCCAATGCCATCACAAACATTCTGTCCCAGCCCTGCAGTCAGTGCTCTCAAGATCAATGTTCTGGACCCCTCAGGGAAACCAAAGCCCCCCAGACCCTTGCCAAAAACTGGGCTTCCCCATATTAACAAGTCTTTGATGGAAGCATGCTGTCATCTGCCTCAGCTTTTGAAGACCAGAAGAACAGGAATCAGCAGCATGAAGATTTCCGAGCAATAGCAAGGGGAGGTGGGCTGAGGGAAAGAGCGACCATCCCCCACTACAGCCCCACTCTGACTCAGACCATGAGGTTTTCTGGGATGAAAGTTCAAGTTGATTTTTTTTCTCGGTACTGGGACTGGGCCCCAGGGCAGTGTGCGTACCGAATAGGCATTCTACATCTGAGTGCCAGCCACAGCCCCCAAAGTCCGTTTTAATAATGACCAGAGTAGAAGGATCCAGGAAAGGCTAAGCAGACAGGCATTCCTGAAGCAGGATCAAACACTAAGAAAAGACTTCCTGCCTGCAGCCTGAACACTTTCCTATTAAGTTTAAATTAATCAGACTGTAACTACAGGAAGATAAATCAATCAACAGCCTCTGAGAGAAGATGGGATTACCAGACACTTCTTCCCTCCCTTACTGCTCTGCCTCTGGGTCTTTTCAGCCTTCATCTCACCAGATAAGAAGTTGCTGTTAAATAGATGCGGAGGCTCACTCCTGTAGCCCCAGCACCAGGGAGGCTGAGGCAGGAAGGTCATTGTGCATTCTAGGCCAGCACAGACTATATAGCAAGACCTCATCTAAGACAGTTTTATAAAATAAACAGGTACTCACCAGTCTTGCCCAAGCTTGGTCACTCAGGGGAGACGCTATTCTTCTGAAAAGTACCCCAGGCACCCATCACTTCAGTTTGCTCCAGAGGAGAACAAGGGGAATGGGACTTTGCAGCTGGATGGTGAGTTACAGTTTCATCACGTGATACTTGACAACAGTGTCTTTGCACGTGCATCCTCTCTTTGTCCCCAACCTGCTCTGCCCATACCAGACCTAGAACAAAATAGCCATAAGCCCAGAACTTATCACAAAAGAAACAATACCGACAATATGAAAGATCAAGCCAGTACCTACTTTCCAACGTCTACCAGTCCTGTAGAAGTGTTTGCCAATGAGAATGACCTAGATAAATCCCAGAACACAAAATTTAAAAAAAAAAATCAAAACTTGACCAAAGAACTGAAGGAGTTTGAAGAAGACACTTAGAAACAGCTCAGTGAAGTCAAAGAGAAAGGAGCCTTAAGAGAATAAACACCCAAGTAATGCCCAAGAAAAGATAAACATAAGGCTATTGGAAATGATGAAGATGATCCAGGCATTGAGAACAGAATTCAATAAAGAGATAGAAACATTGAAGAAGACTCAAGCTGCAGTCAAAATGGAATTGAAAAACCCAACAATTCAACTAGAAAACTCAAAAGGAATCCAACAAAAGATGGAGTATGAGCGTGCAGAGAATCTAGACCAAATAATCAAAGAATATTTAAAAAATTTTAAAGCAGGAAAGAAACATACAGAAAATTTGAGGTACCATGAAGAAACCAAACCTTTGAATTAGAGAAAGAGATGAGGAAGAGGAATCCCAAGACACTGGCATAGAGCAGATCTTCAACAAGATCATAGAAGAAAACTTCTGTAAACCAAGGAAATACACACCCATAGAGATCTGGGAAATACAGAACACCAAGCAGATATGAGTAGAAAAGAAAACCAGCATGGCATTTCATCATTAAAACACTGAGTATATGGCACAAAAAAAGTGTATTGAAAGCAGTAAGAGCAAAACCACAAGTCATATGTAAAGGAAAACACATCAGAATTACAGCTAATTTTTCAATAGAAACTTTGAAAGTCAGAAGAGCCAAGAGCATTCTAAGTTCTAAAAGACCATGCTTATCATCCTAAACTAGTATAGCCACAAAACAGTCTACCATAATTGAAGGAAAGAAAGAAATGTTACACTATATAAACAGCCTTAAAAATTATATCTACTAATAAGCCAAATCTAAAAAAATAGGAAGAATTATTTACAGCTGAAGAGAAGGGTGTTCACAGACAAGAAACTATAAAAACAAAATACTAAGCCATAATTATTAAAACGCAAAGTACCACCAAGAATACAAACAACAACAAAAGTCAACAATATGATGCCCATAACCAACACACACATTTCAATACTAAATTTGAATATCAATGGTCTCAGTGCTCCAGGTAAAAGGCATGGACTGACCGAATGGATCAGGAAACAAACTTCATCTGTCCACTGTTTCCAAGAACCCATCTTAGCTTTAAAGACGGAGTAAAAGAATGGGACAAAGTTCTCCAGTCAGACAGGATTAGGAGGCAAATAGGCATCACTATTGCAAGTTAGCTCAAAGGACCTACACTGGAAAAAAAAAAAAGGAAGAGCACAAACAAGTGACTTAATGATGTAATGCAAAAACTTGGAAAAACAAGAACAAACCAAGTCCAAACAAAGGCAAATATCACATAATCACCTGAATAGATGCAGAAAAAAAGCCTTTGAAAACACATATTTGTCTTAATGATAAAAGACCTAGACAATGTGGGAAGAGGGGGAACATACCTCAACATGATAAACACTATATACCGTAAACCCACAACCTACATCATCCTAAACGGAGTAAAGTTTGAAGCAATCCCATTGAAGTCAGGAATGAGACAGGAATGCCTACTATCCCCACTCCTTTTCAATGTCGTCCTCAAAGTACTAGCTGGAACAATGAGACAAGAGAAGAAAATTAGAGAGATACAAATAGGAATAGAAGAAGTCAGATTATCCCCCCTTGCAGATGACATGATACTATATATTAGAGATCCCAAAAATTGTAACAGAAAATCTCTAAAAAAATAAACAAATTCAGCAATATGGTGTGATACAGAATCAACTTGCAAATCAATAGTGTTTTTTTTTTAATGTACCACGAACAAACACACAGAAGAAGAGATCATGGGCACGTTTCCATTCACAGTAGCCTCAAAGAAAATAAAATAAATACCCAAGAATAAACCTCTCTAAGGAAGCAATGGCCTCTACAAATGAAACTTTAAACCTCTGAAGAAAAACACTAGAAGATGGAAAGACATACCATATTCACAGACTAGTAGGATTAATATTGTGAAAAATGACCATTCTACCAAAAGCTATCCAAAAGAAGAATAATAGAGGGATTACCATTCCAGATCTTAAGCTATATTACAGAACTATAGTAATAAAAACAATATGGTACTGGCATAGAAACAGACACATAGACCAATAAAACGAAATCAAAACCCAAACACGAGCACACATAATTTCAGTCATTTAATATGTGACAAAGATGACAAAAATCTTCTGTAAGAGTCTTCAACAAATGGTATTGAGGAAAGTGGTTGTCTACGCACAGAAGAACACAATGTGACCCTTATCTATCATGCTGTACACACACACAAAATGCCTCCAAATAGATCAAAGACCTAAATGTGAAACCTGAAACACTGAAACTGGCGGAAGAAAATGCAGGCAGTGCCCACTATGGTATCCCACCATAGAAGGAGGAAAGGGCTTTCTGAACAGGACTAAAAGTGAAGGCCAACAATTGGAAGTAGAACTTCATAACACAAAAAGATCTGTACAGCTAAAGACACAGTGGAACAGGAAGCCCACACAGTGGAAGAGAATCTTTGCCACGTACTACATCTGACAGAGGATTGATATTGAGAATATATAAAGAGCTAAAAACAAAGAATTTTTAAAAAATTCCAAAACCTGAGCCTGGGGTCTGAACAAGGAATTTGGGAGCTGGGGGTGGGATGGGGGTAAGGAGAGATGGGGAGAGAGAAGGGAGAGGGGGAGGATGGGGAGAGCTTGGGGGAATGG
>LOEQ01000087.1:695727-706054 GCA_001685075.1 Bramus lutescens | reverse complement strand
CAGGGCAGGGAACCCTGACTGCTCTTTGGACTGGAAAGGGAGGGGGAAGGGGAAATGGGAGGGGGAGGAGTTGGAAATTTTTAATAAAAATTAATTAATTAATTAATATTTCAACATAAAAAATAAAGAAAAAGTTAAGAAATATATAAAAATGTCCATCATTTCTACAAATTAGGGAAATGCAAATCAACACAACTCTGAGCTTTCATCTTATCCCAGTCAGAATGGCAAAGGTCAAAAGAGCAGACAAGTGCTGGAAGGGCTTTACAGCAAAGGAAAGCCTCATTTGCTGTTGGTGGGATTGCACATTGGTGAAACCACTATGGAAGTCGGTGTGGAGATTCTCAGAAAGCTAAAAGTAAATCCACCACACGACCCAGCTGTACCGCTTCTAGGCGCACGCTTGGGGACTTAACATCCTACTCTATAGATTCTTGCTCTGCCATGTTCACTGTCACCCTATTCCCCAAAACTAAGGAACAGAAAGAACCTAAATGTCCTTCCCTGATGAACGTATAATGAAAATGTGGTAC
The DNA here is from genome assembly GCA_001685075.1 of Bramus lutescens. NCBI lineage: Eukaryota > Metazoa > Chordata > Mammalia > Rodentia > Cricetidae > Bramus > Bramus lutescens. The sequence goes on along the minus strand of LOEQ01000087.1, from coordinate 705,521 downwards.
ATATACAGTATGGAATACTGTTCAGCTGTAAAGAAAAATGAAATCATGAATTTTGTCAGCAAATGGATGGAAGTAGAAAAGATCATATTGAGTGAAGTAGCCCAGCCCCAGAAGGACAAACATTGCCTGTCCTCTCACATTGGAGCCGCCTAGCTCCAAATCTTCAGATTTAAGTGTAGCTCTTACCCCTCATCAAGAACTCTGTAACAACAGACAGAGACCACTACAGCAAAACTGCGACCAGCCGAAATGTGGAGGGCAATTCCAGTGCAAACATCTACAAAGCAAGCCCTGCACTTAAGGCTCGGGGGACATTGAGGAAGAGGGGTGGACAGACTGTTAGAGCCAGAGGATCTGAGAGCTTGCTGTGAGAGTCTGTCTCCTAGCAATGTCATCTATACAGTCTCATCAACACAACTGCCTAAACACGAGCTGAACGGAAACAATGTCACTAAGTGTGTCCGTGTGGATGAGGAAAAGCCCCCAAACTCAACTCTACACAAAGAACTGTAGGCAACTACGGAGTGCTGAGAGTAGGGGAAATCGTCATCCCGGGGGGAAGAACACACCAGCTGGGCATCCAGAACTCAGTTCTGAAAACATGCACACAAGCGACATCATACAGGCTGAGCAAATTGTGTTTAGGGATGTAAAGGTTTAGGAGGGAGGCAACGGGAGGGTCAAATAATGTAATCTTAATTCCAAAACTTAAAAAAGTTTACAAAAAGAAAATGCAAAGTAGAAACTACCCCTGGCTACCTTCAGAGTGATGTGATGTTAAAGTGTTGGCCATGCATTGTGAGAGGCTGGAGCCCTGGTACACAGAGGACAGAAATACAAGACATGACAACCACAGAACGGGCATGGAAGTTTCTTTCAGCATTTGCCCATGAGACACGAAGCCACCACCACAGTGGAGCATAAGGAATGATGGCTATAGAGTGAGAACTTGTCTCAAAAAAGAAATAAAAATGAAAAACTGAAATAGAACCTGAATGGGGAAAGAATGCCAGGAACTTAATCTAAAATAGACACAGAGTCAATGTCTTATCAGAAATGTGGGAGACCAAAGGGTTTGGGATTTTGATGTTTTTATTGTGGAATCTTTTAGATATACACTGATATATATTGGGGATGCCATACAACTCTAAAACACAAATCATTTAGGTTACTTATATGCCTTAGCCAGGAAATAATTTTATACAATTGTGCACTACATTTTTCTTGGTGGGGGGGAACCAACCAGCTCCCAAGTCATGATACACGGCTTATCAATAGTTTTGATAGCTTGACCTAGCTTAGGCTCATTTCTGACTAGCTCTTTTAACTTAACTTGTTTCTCTTTATCTACCTTTTGCTTTGGAACTTTTTACTTTCTTTCTGTATATCTTACTTTCATTGCTTCTTAGGTCTGGCTGGTGCTGCCTGGCTTCTTGTCTCTCTTTCTTCTTGCTCTCTTCCTTCTTCCCTCTTCTCTCAAGTCTAGATTTCTCCTTCTACTTATTCTCTCTGCCCTTCAGCTTTGTCTGTCCCCTTCCTGCCTAGCTATTGGCCACTCAGTTCCTTATTAGACCAATCAGGTACCTTAGGCAGGCAAGGTGAAACAGATGCAACAAACCTTTGGATAATTAATCACACACCCTTACATCATTAAACAAATGCAACACACCTTTGCACAGCCAGAGTAACATTCTGCAGCATAAACAAATGTAATACATCTTGATCTAGATACAATAATATTCTACAACACAATTGTTTTAGTGTTCCTGTGTTTGTCACATGACCTATCACAAGGTCAAAGCCTGGAATTTCCACTGATAGCATCACGTAGGCACTCAGACAATTTCATATTTTGGACTATTTTAGTTGCGACTTTCATCTTCCAGATGCCTAGCCAGCACGAAGTAGAGGGAGAAGTAGAAGCATGTGCTATTGTTTGTATGATTAAAAACAATGAAACAAGCATGTTTGTGATTGTTTGAACCACGTGGAATACCTTTCAAACAATATGCAAGAAACGAGCAATAGTGTTGCCTCTGAGGAAAGACATAATGGCTGCCTTCAGGGCTAAGAGAGAAACTCATCTGTTGCTGCCCATGCTAATTATTCAAAAACTTAAGTAGGGCCTAAAAAGATGGCTCAAGAGATAAGAGCATGTACTGTTCTTGCAGGGGACCCAAGTTCAGTCCCCAGCACCTACGCCAGGCAGCTCACAACCACCTGTAACTCCAGCTCCAGAGCATCTGATGGTCCGTTCTGACCTCTGAGGGTACTTAACTAGCAAACCCACACAGAAATAAACACACATTGTTAGAAAGAAAATCTTTCAAAATCAACTTAAATACCTGTATTACATTCCCAGTTTTTAAAAGACAGAAACATGAGCACACCCTAAGCAGTAGAAAGAAGACATGCATTATGGATGTTTGCGTTATTCAGCCATGACACATGTCACATATTTTTTAGATTATTCAGCCTGGAACCACTGATGAAAGGGACCAACGATTCCCACATATTTCAGGAGGGCCTGCAGCCTGGCTTCAGACTGGACCCACAAACTGTGTCGGTTAATAGAATTCCTGTCTCAGAGCTGTGTGCTGCCACCCGAGCGGCACTTGGAGTCTGGCTTATTGATAGATGAAGAAGATTGGCCATGACACCTGTGTCCGGGGAATCTCGGGTGCCACTTAGAACGGCTACTTTCGAACAATTACCTTCAGCCTGGGCCCACCCTGGCAGAACAAAATCATCACCTTAAGTACTTTCCCAGTTCCCCACAAATGAGGATTCTTGTCCTGCAAGAGAGAACAGGGCCGTATTTTATTCAAAAGTGAATCTGCCATCCCCCTTTTATTTCCTCGGCGTCTACCTTAGATCACAAAGCCTGTGACAGCGGTGTCCTTCTGAAGGATTCCGACAGCCCCATCTTTACAGACCTTCAATGGCCATTCGGAGTTCATGCTCAGTGAAGCACACGGGCCTTTCATTGTCTGCACTTGAAATGCTATTCCAGCCTGCTCGCACCCACTCCCACGCATCTCCACAAGAGTCCCCGGCTGCCTCCGGTCCTGTCACCATGTTCCCAACCTCCAAGCCATTGCTCAGGCTTGTCTCTTCATTACCTTCTTAATGAACCACTACTCATTTATCAAGCCTTGGATCCAATTCACCTCCCAGTGACATATTCTCCAGCTCCAGGAGACCAAATTGATGGATACCTTTTCCTTAATCCTAGGGCAAAGACTTGGCGTGAGTCCATGCTGCCGCTTTTACCACACTGCCTGACTGTGTTTCTCACCTGTCTCTCCTCAGCCTTTGTCATCTCCACTAGAGACAGGTGTGAAATATGCATGTGTATACCCATAGCGCCTAGGCTATTCCGCTTTTGGAAAACATTAAATGCTCAACGCTGTCTCTAGTAAGCACAAATTCTCCAGTGGTTGCTGAAATGGAATTGCAGTTCAGTTCCGTTTCTCATCAGCAGAAACATTTGAGCCCAGTCAAGCTGCTTTGCCCCACCCAGACACGTTGCCCCAAACGGAGCTCCGCCCTCTTCCTCCAAAACTTATTTTGCCTCTTTCCCTTTGTCTGTGCTTAGCTGCTCTCATTCAAACGTGCTGTGATGCTGCTGAGGTCCAACCAGGAGATATGAAATGAGACAGCCAGCTGTGCTGACAAGATGTGGAACCCCCTTTGTAGCCAGCAGTGTGTATGGGACATGCACAGGGGTGTTCACAACGGTGCACAAACGGGAAATGACCCATCGCCAGAAAGACAGAGAAACCAATAGAGTCGTTCAGTGGGTTACTACAGAGAGCTGAGAAGGAAGCAGAGTTCTACAAGTCAGGGGAGTTAAGAAAACGGTATAAAAACAAAAGCTCAAGCCCATGAAAAACATATCTACGATGACAGAAATCATTGCTTGGAGCACAGCAACTCTGGGGAGGAAGAGGGCTCTCCTGTGCTACTGCTAAATACTCCAACTCGTGATCTGGGCTGGGTTACATCCCTTGCTTTTTATAGTTGTATCAAATTTATGGTTTGTATTATATTGGAATGAAAATAAAACCTCACAGCATCTAAAGAAAACCCTACAGCATCTAGCTTGCACCTCCACATGGGAGGAATCTTCTTAAATGGCCAACAATCAATTAACTCATAGAATATTGTTGCCCTTTATACATCTGAGTAGGTTTGGGAGGAGGCTCAGTAGTTTTGGACTGAACTGAGACCATCGGTGTGTATACTAAGTTTGCCTTTGATGTCTCTCCATGTATACTATTGAAGCCAGTGTCTGTAGGGCCCAGACAAACAAGTCTGGGTCCTGTGGGTGGCTGGATCACTTGCATACCTGCTTCCCTTTGGTTATGGAGGAGGCTGATTGACATGTAGGATGCCAGCAATGCTCTTCTCAGTTCGCCTTCTTCAGGTCAGCACTAAGCAAAGTGAGATCCACAGATCAGTGGGTGCAGTGTCAACCTAAAGCCCGTTAGAAATGCAAATTATGAGCCCTGCCTGGATGACCAGATGAGAACCCGAGTGGCAGGCCCCTAAGTGGATTAAGCGTAGTTTTTGTTTTCTATGATGAGATGCAATTACAGTTTGACCTTGAAATGTTACCCACAGGCTTCTGTGTATGAATACTTGGCACCCAGCAGGTAGCGCTGTTTGGGTGTTTGGGCGATTGAGGAAGATTTAGGCCATGGGGCTTAGCTGGTTGAAGTAGGTGACTAGGGAAGGGCCCTGGCAGTTACAACCAGTGCCAGTTTCAATCTAGCTCTCTCTGCTTCCTGATCCATGACATAGAAAGAAGCCATGTCACGCACACCGGACGCCATTAGCTCACTACCCCCTTTCTTTCCACATGGGCTGAAATCTCCCTGAAACTATAAGCCCAAATAAATCTTGCCTCTCTCTTAAGTCACTTTTGTCAGGTGTTTGGTCACGGTGATGAAAAAGTAACTAATACAGATGTGTCGACAGCTGGGCCCTCATCTACAGTTCCAGGGCTAGCCAAATCTTCGAGCCAGTTTTCTCAAAGGGCATTTTTCAAATACAAACCCACCAAGTCAGAGCCCACACATTGACCATGCCTTCTATCCAGCTCTAGTACTGATATCTACCTTTTTCAGTCTCCCAAGAACCCGCTAACAGTTCACTGGGGCCAGCCCTTGTGCCCCAGAGCCCTGAAATGATCAGAGCGTGCCAAGGCTAAGCTTGCTTATTTTTCCGGACAGGTTATTTGTGCAGAAATCACAATGCAGTCTATGCCTGCAGCTTTCCCTTTCCTGTGTGGCCCCAGCATCATGACACATCTCTCCCTAAGAATCCGTGAATTGTAAACTACTTTTTCTTTCCCTCAAAAAAAAAAAAGACTTTGATTTCATCTGTGTAAAAATGCATGCACAAATGCCATGGTGTATTAGTGGAGGTCAGGCGACAACTTGGAGGGGTCTGTTTACTCCTTCCATCACATGGGTCCTGGGGATCGAACTCGGGTCATAGGGTTTGGCAGCAAATGCTTCCACCAGTCCTGCCTCTCACAAGCCACATAAGCTCTCTTTTCAATGTAGCTGTCTTCTTCCCTGTTTTGTCTCTCTAGGCCTCTACTATACCCTGCTGGGTTTTCCTGGTTACTACCTTCATGCAGACCTCTGGTCTTAGGCTATAACTAGATTCCAGATCTTGCCACCTGTCCAACATGACCAGACTCCTCTGGAGCCAGATATCTTTGCGTCACCCTCCAGTACCTTACCCCTAGCTCACCATTTCCCGTCATCCTCTGTATATGATCTCGGTGCTGACACCCAGACTTTCCACTCTTGCATAACATTGCAATGAAAAAGGCATAATACTGTCATTGTTTTTAGTGGAGACAGCTCAGAACGCCAAAGAGAAGGAAGCTGCTTCCTTCCGCCTCCTCCAGCTATTTCTCTTTGTCCTCCTCCTTCTCCTCTCCCCTATTCTCCCTCATTCTCCTCTTCTTTTCCCTGTGGAGTTTGGAGAAAGGAAAAACATCAGTCTCTTAATAGCTCTCTTTCTTACTGGTGTTCTATCAAAAAGCCAAGAACTAAACAGATGAAAGACTCCTTAGATTTCCCCATCACATATTTCCAAGATTTACAACTTTTAGAGCCCACCTGCAGCAGAGCCTTCCATTGTCTTTCAAGGTCTACCTTCAGTGTCTCCTCTCCCATGGAGACCGCGGGGAATTTCACTTTGCGTAGAGCCATTCAGAGACCACGGGGAATTTCACTTTGCATAGAGCCATTTCCATTTTCATTCTCATGGCAATTATTCTGGGGCTCTGTCTTGTAACCCATTTCCCTTTCTCTCCTAGTTAACTGTACAATTGAATAGAATTAAGTATATATTATTCATACATACATATACAAGTAATTGCTGTTGCCCTTGATTGCCCCAGAGCCTGGCGATAAGCCCCTACTGCTGACGGCACCATGTGTTTGAATACAGGACTCAGAGGATCCAAACTGACCTGACCCGGAAGTCTTTTCCCTGAGGTCTAGCTTTCCTAGTACCAGAAGGTTGTGTGTAAGCAACTGGAAGAAGGAGGTAAGCAACTGGTAATCCTGAGTTGTGATGTCTGTGAACTAAAACAATGACCAGCATGACAAGAGAGTCCTATTAATGGTGTAATAGTAGCATGCATAGCTTGGCAGCAACCAACAGCTGTCTAATTGAACTTAAGGCCTGCTTAACAAGAGAGCAATTATTTCTGGTACTAGAAACCTAGCCAAGTACCCAGGGTTAGTGAGGTGAAGGATCTCAGAGGAGAGCCTACAACCTCCACTTTTCTAGGCTAGCGTTAACTCCTAACTCTGTTTTAAGTACTTCTCCTTAGATGCACAGAGAAGTGTAGCTCTCACACTCACCATCCATCAAAGAATCTTCTCTTTGTCTTTGCATCAGAGACCATTACAGAAAAACCATAAATGCTCAAAATGCAGAGAACAAACCGATCATAGATGTTCAGTTCCAATGGATACACGAACGGCACAACCCCTACACCTAAGGCTCATAGAACATCTCAGAAGAGGGAGATATAAGAGGTCCAGGACATCTGCTGTGATAATGTGTCTCCTAGAAATAGCATGGACTCTCCATCCATGATACCTTAACAATGGGTTGCCTAAATAAGACCTGAGAAAGAACGACACCAATAGACGGGGGGGGAGGGATATCACCAGGCCCCAACCTTAAACAAAGAACTAGTCAACTAAGAAATGCTGAGAGGAAGAAAATTAGTCTTCCCCATGGAGAAGCCCCTTAATCAGTTATCCAATGTCAAGCAGTGAGCTACAAAACCATATATATACAACTAATACTAATGGACTCAGATTGGATTTTTCTATTTATGCACCTAGATGTAGAGTAATAACAAAAAAGTTAAGCTTTTTTTTTTAATTCTCAGGAATGTAGAGGGAGAAAAGGGGGGATGGGGGGAGGTGGGGAATGAAATGGTAGGGGAAAATGGTGTAGGTATATTTTAATTTTTAAAAAGCAAAAGTAAAAAAAAAATACCTGCCACATCTAACTAGATAGTTTACAGTTTTATGTCTCTATAAAATGGCCTTCCCTAGCCCCTGAAGGGACTGAAGCAAAGACCTTTGGCTTCATAGTTATGAATTAAGAAGAGAAAATCATAAATATGCCCAGAGTTTGGCAAATATCATCCTCAAAACTTTATTGGGCCGAGTAAGGTTTGCTGGCTCCAGAGCGCTGACAGTCATCAAGGTAATTTTACAGCAAGTTCTCCTACTTAAAATCTTGACTTGGACATCCACCAAGTCTATGCAGGAGTATTCTTATATGGCCAGAAGAGCTTAGTTGCTCTGGGAGAAGAATCTGTCCTTAGGAAATGGTGCAGAATAGCCCAAGTAGGAAGAACTGGCTACTCTCCTGGGTGTCAGAAGCTGCAAAAGTGCATCCTGGGATGGCAGCCAGATTCAGGTGAAATCAGGCATAGTACAGGCAGCATTCTGATGGGCATCTAAAGCCTAAGATACAATTAAGAGGAATAACTGGGCTTCAGCCACCTGCTGTTTGGATGTGGCTAAAGAATGTGTTAACCTTCCACTCTGTAAAGATTGCCTTCCCCCGTGGTCCATCAACCTCTTTTTCCGTAGCCCTGAGGTATAAAGCAAAATTAGCTCCTGTAACTATGATGGCTAAGGTATGAGGGGTTTATGGACTCACATTTGATCTTCTACCCTGCGTGGCATAAACGCTCTGTAGGCTTGCTCATTGAAAGCAAACTTCTAAACTCTCCCCTTCCTTATCCTTTATGCCCTGGTTTTCATCAATTTTGCTTCTTGATGAATTCCTGAATGGTGTTCCCAGTCCTTAGAGATGAACAGAGTGGTTTTTTTTTTCATGCTTCTGTCCCTGAACCACAGGTTTTGATTAGTGGTCCCCAACAAACCGTCAGGCCTCTTGAGCTCTCTTTCCTCCCATGAAGAAGCTAGTGAGCAGCTTCCTCCATTTCCGGTTGCTGAGTTTGAGGAATGTCAGATCAGCTGTGTGTTCCTCTTCCTGCTTCCTGTCCTATGCTACTGCTTACCCGGGTTTCAACCCACTTAGAGCTAGCATATTCCAAACTCACTAGGACTGGGTATTCCTCTCTCTTGCAGTGAGGTGGTTTCCATTTGGATACCCAAAATGGGTAGCTATTTCTCTCCTCCAGGAATCAGCTCCAAGTGTTGTTACCCATCCCAACAAAAGCCAACAGCTGGATTAGACAGATCTTACATCTTGCTGTTTCTCCACATATGTTCTACAGGTCTCTATTTCGTCAGTGTTGGAAGCCATGAAGACCTAATTTACAAAAGGACTTTATAGCTGAGAACGAGTGGCGGGGAGCAAGTGAGACTATTCAACAAGATTCTTCAAAGGGAGAATTCACGGCACCTTTGCTATGCAACCACGTCAGGACCACACCTAAGGAAGGTTAGACTGCTCTGTGTCCCAAAGTTTACATGATCATGTGTCCAGGTTTGGTTTTCCATTCCTGTGATACACACCATGACCAAAATCAACTTGTGAAGGAAAGGGTTTATTTGGGTTATACTTCCACACCACAGTCTATCGCTGAGGGAAGTCAGGGCAGGAACTCGAGCAGAAGGAGAGGCAGGAAACAGGAGGAGTGATGTCTACGCGCCTGCTGCCAGTATACCTCCTAGGACCACCAAAGATAACACCACCCACAGTGGACTAGGCTCTCAAATCAATCACTACTTAGGAAACTGTCCCACTGACTAGCCTACAGGCCAATTGATGGAAGCATTTTCTAGGTTGGCATTCCTTTTCCTCATATGACCCACTTGCGCCAAGTTGACAGGCAAATAAATAAATAAATAAATAAATAAATAAATAAAAATAGAAAAATTAACCAGAAAACCGTACCATGTTCTATCTGAAATATGTTATTACACTTAATGTCTATGGAAAAAACATTGAGAAATGTTTTATAGAGAAGAACCTACCATCTGAGTCACGATATAACAATCTTTCCTGCTTTTTTCTAGTGAGTGCTTATCTCTACCTGTGAATTTTTCTAAAGTTTCTGAAAGAAAATAGGAATAAGATAATTCAGCAAGTTTCCTTTTGTCTGAACTTCCAGAGAATTTTAACCTAACTCAAGACTCTGTTGAAGATTTTTGTATTTCAGGGGAACGAAAGGAATCAAAGAAAGTGGTTAAGTCAGAGTTATCCAGGGTTCTCAATTAGATAGATAGATAGATAGATAGATAGATAGATAGATAGATAGATAGATA
>LOEQ01000087.1:672605-688521 GCA_001685075.1 Bramus lutescens | reverse complement strand
CCTTGGAACTTGTTAGAAATGCAACTGGGGTCTCACCCCAGCCCTGGTGAGTCAGAAGGCTGAGTGGGGACCTGCCATCTGGATTTTAATAAGCAGCCCTCTAGGGGATTCGGTACCCACTCAAGTGTGAAAACCATTTCCTTAAATGTACTAGGAGATGAGAATTTGCATGAGTGGTTCCTATCATTAGTGATCAGCGCTTGATTTGAAGTCAGGGGTTAGCATCCTTCTGTCTTTTATTACAAACTTGAATGTAGGAAGTCTTAAATCCTGTGGGTTTAGAATTTTTTTAATTTTGGAGGGCTTGGGGGGCTTGTTTGTTTTGTTTTGTTTTTATTGTGCGGATGGTCCCTATGTCCGAGCCTATATGTGGAAGTCAGACAGCAAATTGCGGGAGCCTGTTCTCACCATCTACCGTGAGAATCTTCTAGACTGAACTCAGCTCATCAGGCTTGGTGCTGAGCACCTTTATCCACCCAGCTGACACACTTATCTCTGGGCGAAGACTCTGAAGCCATTGAGCAGGTGCTTCTGGGAAATTGAGTACTGGGCATGTGGACCTGAGCCCCACCCAGGCTTGAAAGAGCCCTGGTCCCACTGCAGAGTAAAGATGAGAGTTTGATTTGTTCCAGGAGGCATATACTACAGTGGTTTCTACTTTTAAAAATTGCCACAGCTGCAGCATGCTGTCGTTTGGCTACAGATAGATTCTTAATGATTTTTTTCCTTGCTAAATAATTGTAAGGTCTGATTTCCCCCCCGCCCCTTGAACTTGCACTTGGAGGGTTCCGTGTTATAAGCTCTGTGAATATTTGTGTGGCGCAACCTGCTCAGAGATAATCACATTAGCAGCACTGGGGCCGGTGGGTATCACCAGCATAGTGTGATCCTGTGAAAGGGAACGTGCCTTTCACCCGGGGACTCTAACATGTGGTTACTGTCTCCATAATTAACCCATCGACCTTGAAAGGGGAAAGTAATTAGAAGCAAAGGCAATTAATTCCTTCTAAGTGATTTCACTGCCATCTCCACTGCCACCCCAGAAAGAGGATTCCAGAAGGGCTGGGAGGAAGCATGAGGATAGGAATAGTCAGTAAGATCACATCGGGGTGCTAATGAGGCTTAGGTGTCACTGAGAGCTAGACACTGCTGCAGAAAGTGAGGACACCCTCTGACTCCAGGCTTGTTCTCCCTCCCCTTTTGACTTCCCTGGAAGACCAGAAGCCCCAGCTCCTAGTGTAGGCTCTAAACCCAAAAGGCAATGCTGTTATTCACTAACTCTCATCATTCCTAATAGCACACCTGTAAAACTACAGCAGCGCCTTCCTCAGAGAGTGCTGGGAGACAAAACCAGTAACTGTGAATGGGGACGGTTTTACCCTTAGAATGCCAGACTCGTGTATGATCAAATCATGGTTCCGGTATTCACAATGTCAATGCAGCCTTTTCTCAGACAGTCTCAGGATGTCCTGGAAGTCAGCATCCTCCTGCTTCCCGTTCATAAGTGCTGAGATTACAAGTGCATCCCATCACACCTGGCACACAGCATCCTCTTTGGAATTTTCGGGTTCTTTCATTTAAATAAATATAGTATGTCTTTCTGAGAAAATAGAGAGAACCTTTGCTTTCTAATAGAAGGGATTCAAAGTCTATCATATGGCTTCAGGTCAAAGTGAAGTTTTCTAAAAACTGCAATTCCAAGCATTTTGAGGATTCTCTGAGTGCGTCCCAACAGCCTTGTGGTAGCTGTGTAAAGGTACCAGGGAACAATGCTCCTCAGTTACAGGAATGAGTGAAGAATCCAGCGTTAAGGATGGGCAGGGACATGCATCCAGAAAAGTAAATGATATCGATGACGAATTTGGAAAGAAACCAAGATGTGTAGCCTGTTTGGGGAAATCTGCATAGTTCAGAAGGTTGGGACAGCGAATGTGTGGGCTTACAAGTTGGAGTGGGGAGGAGCATGGAGACAGAGCCAAGGCTATGATATACTCACATGCAGGAGTGCATACGATACCATAGAGACTAAATACAAGCTAGAGTCAATGACAGAAATAACCAAAAATTTACCTCATTATCTAGTTTGACTTGGCTGCCTCTTAAGTGGAATCTCACTTGGACGGAATTCTTGGCTCTGGGATCATTGGATCTGTTTGTCTGCCAGCTGTGATCCTCCGTTCACAAGCTCCACTCAGCCCTGCTGTGGGTGAGTGGATGATTGAGAAGGACGCAGGTGTTAGCTCCACAACAGCGAGGACTCCCTGCACAGCGTGGCCTCTGATTTGCACTCTACATCCTCTATGTCAAGGATGGAGAGGCTGGAGGCAGAGCCAGGGATGTAGAGGAAGAGACGTTTTCCATCCTGCAGAGGAAAGCTCATTCTTGCTTAGGTGACTAGAGAGGTGTGGTGCAAAGTGATGCTGTCCTTGGTGGTGGTGGTGATGGTGGTGGTGGTGCCGCTGCTGTTCTGGTGCTGTGGCAGTGGTTGTGGTGGTGGTGGCAGTGGTTGTGGTGGCAGTAGTGGTAGTGATGGCTGATTCATTTTTTTTTCCAGGATCTACTAGTGTAGCCCAGTATGGCCTAACTTGCTATGTAGATGAGGATGGCCTGGAACTAGTGGCAATCCTTCTGGTTCAGTGTTGCAGGTGCTAGGATTACAGATGGGAGCCACCAAGTTTGACTGCATAGCCGTTCTAAAGCAGGTCACACTGCAGTAGGCACAGAGTGCAGGGACGGAGAGAATGGAAGCACTTGGCCTCCAACGCCAGGATTGTTTCTAGAAGGGTGGCGTCTTGAGTGGAATGCACAGGCCCTGACTCCTCCAGTAAAGGTGGCAAATCCTTAACAACTTTACTGCAGCTGCGTTAGAGTCAAATGAGCTGTCCTAGTATATGGTCAGTACTGACATCAGTGAGCAGAGGAGGATGAATGGGGCCAGGAAGAAACTGTACATGGAGGGTAACTGCAGGTCTTCTTATGCCTTGTATGGAACTCAATAGGAGACAGCTGAATGGTTCCTGAAATGTGGACTGCTCTTCAATGCAGCCTCTGGCCATAACTTGTGTCTTTTTGACTCTGGTAGTTCACTATGGGGTCACGAATTATGCGGTGGTTAGAACTGCAACTGCCAGTGGCCAAAATCTAGGATATCTCCAGATTCAGGAAGTATTGAGCAAGCACCAACCATACTGACTCCATAACTGAGTGCCATGGGAAACACTGGACAGAATTCACTAGTTGTCTGGGGGCGGGTGTAGGTGGAGACTGCTCCTTTGTTCCCTGGCCACCCAGACGTGAATAATCACACAGAAACTATATTAAATTGCAACACTGTTTGGTCAATAGCTTAGGAATATTTGTAGCTAACTCTTACATCTTAAATTAACCCATTTCTATTAATCTGTGAATCACCACAAGGCTGTGGCCTACCAGTAAGGTTCTGACTGGTGACTGGCAGCTGTCTCCTTTGGCAGCTACATGGCATGTCTCCAACTGGACTATCTACTCTCTCTATACATCTCTTCCAGCCTGGCTACATTTAGCTCTGCTATAGGCCAAAGCAGCTTCTTTATTAACCAATGGTAATAAAATATATTCATAGGATACAGAGGGGAATCCCACATCGGGAGGGAGGTCACTTCTCTGCAATATCCATGGCAGCAGCACACCGGAGAGAAGGTGACATTGTGAAATTAATGCTTCTGAACTGGGAGTGAGGACGGACTCACCATCTTTCCCCTTCTGATATGAAATCAAGGAAGCCTGACATTGGCAGGGATCTAAGCAGACAGAGATAGCCCTGGAGCTCCAGTTCTAGCTCTATATCAGGAAGCAGGAAGGAAATACCCTCATACTCAGAAGTAGGGGGATTTTCCTGTTCATTCTCCCTCTCTGTAGTTTCCCATCGTCCTTTCTCAGGACCATCCTACAAGGCCTATAAGGACAGAATGAAGGGACTCATGGCTGCCTGAAGCCCTGAAGCAGAGAAACCTCCCTTTCTGATAAGAATTGTGGTCCTAAGAAAGTGTCAGAAATGTCACTTATTTGTGCTCGAACAATATAAAGCTTGTCTGAAGATCAGAGGGCGGAGTTAGCCACTAGTTAATATAGAGGCCAGGCAGTGGTGGCACACACCATTAATCCCAGCACTAGGGAGGCAGAGGCAGACAGATCTCTGTGAGTTCAAGGCCACCCTGGGATACACGAGATTGACACAGTCTAAAAGAGAAACAGAGCCAAGCGGTGGTAAGTCACACCTTTAATACTAGCACTTGAGATCTCATGTCTTTGGTTCCAGTACTTGGGAGGCACACACCTTTAATCCCAGCACTAGAGAAGAGGAAACATGAAAGGATATGGCTAGGCAGAGAAAGGAATATAAGGTAGGCAGAGATAGGAACTCGCCTTCTTTCAGGCTGAGGAGTTGGCGCGGTAAGAAGTGGCTGTGGCTTGCTCCTCTGTCTCTCTTATCTTTCAGCATTTACCGCAATATCTGACTCTAGGTTTTTATTAAGACCAATTAGAATTCATGCTGCAGTCGCTCCATTCCCATGGGTCTTTTCTTTGCTGTTCTACTGCATGGCTTACCAGGCATAATCACAGAAAGTACATGTTAGAGTGAGGTCGCAAATGCCCCAGCTTTCTGTCCACAGAAAGTCTGAAAATACACAAGTAATCAAGCAAAGAGCTGAGCATACTGGCCAGGGCCTCGCGGATGTATGTATTAATCGCTGAATTTACCCACATGCTATACATATGCATATCTGACCCCAGCAGCACTGTAAAACCTCTGGGCACTTGAGATGAGGATCATCATTGTAGCACAGACTAACCGCAGGGTAGAGCGTGCAGAGAACAGATCCAGATACACACTTTGAAAATGGGACCAGCCTGGAAACCACAACCCACAGAAGGCTGATCAGACTTCAGCCTGAGCCCACAGGGCTGAGGGTTGCTGAAACCCACCTGTCAGCATGCTCTCTACAACACCCATCAGCCTCACAGCCCCGTGCCTGCGCAGTAAAGAAAAAATGTCCCACAGAAAGCAAACACACACAAAACAAAACAGAAATTCTCCATTCAGCTAGGAAATGGCACTCAACAGAAGCGACTGCTGGCATGGCACAGTGTTGAAGCCACCCGACTGACGCACACACAGAAAGGCGCCTGTGTGCCACCTGAAGTTAGGGAAGATGGCTCCAGGGTAGACTGCAAGAGATGCATGGGTGTAAAAGCACTACAGCCATCAATAAAATCATTTGTTTATGTTTTGTTTTGGTTGGTTGGTTTCATTTGGGGTTTTGAGACAACCTCTCTATACAGCCATAGCTGTCCTGGAACTCCTTCTGTAGACCAGGCTAGCCTTGAAGTCAAAGAGATCTGCTTGCCTCTGCCTCCTGAGTGCTGGGATTTAAGGCATGGACCACCGCACTCAACTCAAACAACCAATAAAATTATATTAAAAGATTCAGTCAAAAATTCTATAGAAAGGTTCACATACACTATTAACAATAATCCAAAATATAACAAGAAAGTAGAAAAGAAACATGAAAATTGAGACATAAAATAAAAGTAAATTGCTTTAATTATAGATTAATATATTTATTATGGCATATAATATATGTTATATATTATACATTATTAACCACATGATCTACTATACATAATTGTATAATATATAAAGTATCAGTATAGTTATATTTTCTTTAAATGTTTTCATCAAATACATCAACTAAAGGGTAGAGATTAAAATATGATCCAACTTCATGTAATAGTTCAAGCAACTTCAAGGCATAGATGTAGAACAAGATCGTCACAGGAACGCTAACTATGGCAGCTGTGGTGGGCTCTGTGGGAAGCAGAACAGAGAAAATTACTAGAGGATGCAGATGGCCTCATGCAGGGGTCAACTCACCAGACAACTTCCACTCCTGAGCATATAATCACGTGACAACAGACTCATATACATCATACAAAACCCATGGAAGAAAGGAACGGAGGGAAGGAGAAGGGATAGAGGAAGAAGGGGGGAAGGGAAAGTAAGAAACACAGGTAGACTCACTGTGTTTCTTCAACACTCCCCAGTAACTGATCCACAGATCAGAAGTCACCAAGGACGAGAACTGAGCAATACTGTCACCCACTGTATCTAACTGGTGTTTATAAAATGGCCCAACTAGGAACAGCTAAGCACACATTCCTTCCAGCTACAGATGGGGCATTCTCCAAGACAGGCACATCTAGGCTACAAAAGAAACTACAAATGTTCCAGAGTTGCAATCATTCAACTGCCTTCTCTGATTATCACGGAACTCACCTAGAAAACAGTATGAAATTCTAGAAAGAACCTCTTCTAAATGAGAGTGTCACGCAAGAAGTGACAAGGGAAACTAGAAAACATTTTGAGTCAAATAACATGAAAATATAACCAATCAAAACCCATGACCTTCAGGAAACTGGGCAGGTAGGATGTAGAAACGAAAAGGAAGAAGGTTTCACAGCTCTCAGGCAGGTTTCCTCCCTGAGAGGGAGAGCATGCAGACTGGCCAACCAGTGACACTTGCAGGGAGTGATGGAAATCCATGTCAACATCAGAGAAGCACTCAGGGCTCCAGTGCTTCAGACCCGCGGAAGGGGTAAAGCCCCAGCCCCACCTGTCTAGGGCAAGGCTCAGAGAGGTGGCAGAGCCTTCCTCTGGTCCAAGTGCAAATGTTGGCAGTGTGTGCAGAAAATGTCCCCCATAGCGCTCCCCTATGTTCACAGCCTGATGACTGCTCCTCTACAAAGCCTATTCCTATTGAGATGAATTATGTCTGACTCCTTGTTCAGTTATTAATAATAACCCCGCCTCCTTTTTATCTGTATGTAATATCTCAACCGACAGTGTATATAAACACACTGAGCTTCCCAAGGTGCTGAGGCACCTTCAACAGAGAGCCCAAACCACCTGTGAGCACTTTTTCCATTCCATGTCTAACCTTATTCCATCACTGTCCCAGTCAGGTTCATCCCTGAAGCCATGCTGGACCAAGCATGGCTTGCACCCGGTGCACCGAAGAAGAAAACCAAAAGACCAGTCACTGCCAACTAAGGATCAAGAGCAGGATCTCTTTAGAGCCACATGACCCACAACTTGGGGAATTTGAGGAAAATCAATCACTTTCAGAGTCATCTCCCAAATGCACAGCTCTAAAAACATTGCATTCCAATGTGACACCGGGTTTTGGTACCATGACAATGTGGACTCAGCCTGCTGGGAGCCACCATGAAAATCTGGTGTGTCAGAACCCCTGGATCCTTCTTGTTCTAACCTTCATCGTTTCCTTGCTCCAAGAGGCCTCATGAGGCAAGATGGCTGCTAATAGAAATCATGAAACAATCATTCCATCCAGGAGCTTGAAAGAGATGTAGAGAATCACACTTTGAGGGACCATCTCCAACATGCCTTCCGCTTTACCCTTTCAATTGGGCTGTGATTGTGCAGTTAGTGCAAGGCAAACGGAAAACTACGCCCTTTGCCCAGTGTTCAGATACGTATGTAACACGGAACAGGAAGAAACAGATAAAGCACTGGCACGCTATCAGCAGTATTTGCAGAGAAGAGTCTTCAAGATGTTCTCAGAATAGTTTGTACCTCTGGGTGCCAGCATGCCCCGTGGGACCATCTGGGAAACCCCACTTTCAGCCGCGGGTCCATCTGGACTCAGTTGCCGTGGATTTGGCAGAGTCTGACAAGCTGCAAAGTCCTTCATTTCTCCCCATAAACTGCGACATCCCGCACCGTGCTCATGCACAACTGTCTGCACCCCTCTGTCTTAATCTCTCTCCTCCCCAGGGACACATCAGCTCAGATATGTTTCCAAACCTAAAGCAAGACCGCGGCCACCTATGAGAAGCTAAAATGGGCCCTGGAGAGTGTCTTCTGCGACTCGGAGAGGCTGAGGTGCCCCTGCCCTGAGGCCCTTCCACCCTTGAGTCTTTATTTCCTCTCTGCCTTCTTATTCCTCCACCATCAGTGTCTAACCGATTCACAATTACCTTTGTGTGAAACTTCAAAATAGCTCAGGATTTCTTGAACCTTTCCTGCCTTTTTGTCAGTCACTTGTCTCAGGATCCGCAGGAGACTGGCTCCAGGTCCATGTATAAAATTCTTAGCATCTGCAGGACCTGTGTGCACCCTCCTGTGTTCTTTAAATATTTCTAGAATTCTGATAATATTTAGCACAATGTTAGTATGATATAAATAGTCATACTACTTAGGCAATGAGGGCAAGGAATGTATGTGCTCAGTGCAGGTGCAGACTCTGCCTCAAACCAACTTTCGGTCTTCCTTTTGAGATAAGGTCTCACGTTGCCCGGACTGGATGTGCAGCCAAGGATGGCCTTCACCTCCTTCCTCCTGTTTCCACCTCTCAAACGCCAGGGTTGAAGGCATCAAGTTCCCAAAATCTTTCTATTTGGAGCCTAATTAAAACCATACAGATATATGAACACAGGGCTGACTAAACCTCGAATGCAGCTGTCCTGTCTCTTTAATATAGCCTTTTATTCTAAAAAGTTAATTTATGTGTATGCGTACAAGTGTGTACCGCATGTGTGCACAAGTCCAGGGATGTCAGAAGAGGGTATCTAAATCCTCTTACACTCGAGTTACCAGTGGTGTGAGCCCGATGGGTGTTGGAAACCACACCACCTAGGCCCTCTCTGCAAGAGAAGTACTCTTAACCTCTGAGCCACCTCTCCAGCCTCTTTAACATATCTGGAACCTTCAAAGCCAAAGCAAGACCTAGCACTCTCCTAGGTCAAAGGCAGGAGTCAGCAAGCGTTTACTATAAACAACTGGGAGAAAACCTTTTCAACTGCCCATTTCATCTCTGTTATTCTGCGCTTAGGACTCCAAAGCATTCACAGACACAGAAACAAATGTTCATGATTATGCCAATAAAACTTTATTTTCTCATTTATTTTATTGTTCTCTTATATAGTAGTAAATCCTAATCATAATTTCTTCTCCCTCCACCCTTCCCAGACCCCCACAACTATTCTTCTCCCCCAGATCCATTCTTTCTCCATTTCCCTTCAGAAAAGAGCAGGCCTCCCAGGGATATCAACCAAACACAGCATAATAAGATACCAGACTAGGTACAAACTTTCATACTAAGGTTGGGCAAGACAACCCAGTAGGTGGAAAAGGGTTCCAAAACCAGGCAAAAGAGTCAGAGACAGTCCCTGCTCCCACTATTAGGAGTCCCACAAAAACACCAAGCTGATAACTATAACATACATGCAGAGGGCCCCGCTCATACCCATGCTGGCTCTGTGATGACTGCTTTAGTCTCTGAGCCCTAGTTAGTTGTATTTGAGAGTTGTGCTCTCCTGGTGTCTTTAACCCCTGGCTCCTACAATTCTTCCTCCCTCTGTTCTGTGGGGTTCACTCGTCTCCAAAGGGAGGGACCCAATGGAGATATCCAATGTGGGCTCTCTCTCTCTGCCTAATGTTTGACTGTGGGTCTCTGCATCTGCTGGAGGAAGCCTCTCTGATGACGATTAGACTAGCTATCAATCTACGAGTATAGTGGAAAATCATTAGAAATTGCTCGTTGATTCTTTTTCAAACTTTTTTTTTTCAAAAACAAACTGTGGGCTAAATTGATGCACCAATACCCATTTACTAATCTCTGGTCCTTTCAGCCAGCTTTACAGCATATCTTGCTATCTTTGTCTTTTATTCCTCATAGGTGAACAAAACCCCTTCAAAGCTCACTGTCCTGTATTATGTTACACACCACTTTCAACCACATCATTTCATCTGGTCACAGATCTGAGAACACACACTGGAGTGACTTTTCCTTCACCCAGCTATGGGGTGATCATCCTGAACAGCTGCAATCAATACTTCTACATGTCTGACCTTTTGAGATGGCCATCTAGGGGCAGAATTGCTCCACAGATACCCTTTTCATTCCTACTGGAAAACTAAACAGTCTAATTAATGAATTCCCCCATTAAACGTCTTCCTTCTCTCCGAACTTTAGCTAAGAATATAAGGACAGCTAAGTAAAAATGAATCAAGTTTGCACTTCCCTTTCTGCCTAACGGAGTATCAGGGCTCAAAATATGTTTATTTGTTCTGGAGGTTTTCCAGGGTGGGAAGGAGGCACCCAGTGTCACACAAGATCTATAGGATACAACTATGGAAAAGGATGGAAGGAACTCACTGTAATGGGGAAGTCACACACTGTCCAGGCCCTGGATCTAACCCAGCAGCCTGCTGTTCAGCCTTCAAAGAAACTTTAAACAATTTGATACACACACACACACACACACACACACACACACAGAGGATTTTTATATGAAAATACTAAGATGCCCAGCTTATCTAACAAATGACCATCCATGGACCTAAACTCTCTCACCAAGAACAGCAAGCTACACCTGACCAGTCCCTATCAGAGAGGAGCTAAGTTCTCCATGCCTCTTGGATGCTGTTGTCTGGCTCTGACATAAGCACATGACAACTGTCTTCAATAAAAGCATGCCTTCTGTGCTCTTTGCACAACCAGGAGCTAGTAAATAAATGACTTAACCCACGTGGTCCCTGGAAACATGCAACACACAGCTCATTTATTGACCTGTAGGCATTTGAGTTTTAGCCAAGTGCAGGCTACAAAGTCAGGCATGAGTTGGATTTGAGTTCTCAACTCAGTTCTCAATTAGTGCAAGGGCCTCTCTAAAACAGGGTGCACATCTGTTTCCCTGACTCAGTGTCTTCCCTTACAAAATAGTTTATTCTCATCTTTTTTCTTCTATTTATGTGTATGTGTGTGTGTGTGTGTGTGTGTATTTGTATGTGTGGGGGTGCACTTCAGGCAGGAGCTGTCAATCAAAGCCTTACCAGACAGCCTGCCTTGGGACTCCCCCGTCTTTGCCTTTCAGAGGCCAGTCTTACAGGCCATTCTTCCACACCCATTCCCATTTATGTGTTTGCATTTTGGGGATCCCAATTCCAATCTTCTTGATTGCTGGCAATCACTTTAGCTGCCAACCATCTCACCAGCCCTAAATACACGTTTATGTTTAAGTCACAGTGTTTAAACTGCAAGGGAGGGGGAAGTAATTAATTGGGAAGAATCCAGCTGTCTTAAATGGGTCTGAGTTGAAAGAACCAACCCTGAGAATAAGGAGCCGAGAAGGTTAAACTGCAGAAACAGGCCTATCATGGAGCCAGATAGAACAACAGAGGAGGCAGGGTTGTAGCCTTTACCCCTGCAGCTCCCATTCACTGCTCCCAGTCCCCACATAGCAGCTAACATGGGTTTGTACTGCTGACAGCAGGTCAGAGATCAGACAGGCCTGGGAGAAGACCAAGAGACTGTGTGCCTGAATGCAATTATAGTCCCAACTGAGGCAATCCCTTGGCAGGAAATGAGGCAACATCCTACATGGCACCTGACTACACAATATACGGGGTCCAGCAGCTCTGTCTGAAGCAGCAGTCCTACAGGCCTCCCAGTGACTCCCTGACTCCTCACCGTGCTTCAGACGCAGTGGATGTCTCTCCCAAGGCACCTAGAGCCCACAAGCACACATGACAAGGTGATCTGTAAACTCCTTTAAAGCAGAAACTTGGCCATTTGAATGCCAGGGAAATTAGAGGCATTCCTATTGGCTGGCTCTGCTCAGAGATTCTAACTAGACATGTCTGTAAGAGAAATCTTGTCAGCCAACTGAGCCAGGAAGATCGGTCCCCTGAGAAAGGAAACAGCATGAGCATGCCATTTTCATTGACTGCTGATAAAGACCTGGCTCCGGGGTCACGCACTTCAGAGCCCAAAGCTGAGATGATGACGTCCGTGTTGACAGCTGATCATCACACAGCCGCCCAACCTTCAGCAGATGGCACACCTCTGCTGTTGGAGAGCTGAGGACATCTCCCAGACTAGCTCTCCTATGCATGTCAATATATGTCTTCATCCTCCACCTAGCACAGGAGAGAGCAGATGAGCAGACAGGCCCTAGTGAGCGCTTAGTGTGAGTGATCAGCAGGAAGAAGCAAGGAATGTGAGAAAAACACTATCATATTTACCAAAGAGTTGTTCTGAATAACAAGCCACTTGGGCCCAAGCAGCTGGATGCACGCTCTGAAAGTACTACAGTGTTTAAGCTGTCCTGTGCTAATCACACAACAGCAGGAAGGCCCGGCCTTTCAGAAATCACCAACTCTGGAGGTTTCAGGGCCATTTTCTCCATTCAGCAAACACCCCAGCATCACCCCATTTTTTTTGCTCAGTGTCTCTGTGGGACTTCAGTTCAGACAGGAACGTGTAGCTTGGTCAGCAAACCAAAGCTTTCTTTTCGCAAAACTTCTGTTTACCAGCCTTAATTAATTGGCCATGTACGACAATGCATGGATGAAATGAGGAGGTTGGATCTTGAGGTGGAGACTATACAGTGGGATCAGTGCCTTCTCAGAAAGGCCCGGGGGACTGCACAGACCCCTTCCATCATGCGGAGACCCAGCAGGGAAGAACCAACCATCTCGTAACCAGCAAGTAGACCTTCCCAGACATCAACATGTGGACGGCTTGCTCTGGGACTTCAGAACCTCCTTGCCATTCCCAAGCCACTCAATTCACAGTATTTTGTTATGTCAGGTTCAAACAGACTAAAGTAGCTATTGATAATCAAAAAAAAACCTTAAAATGAAAAACTTTAAACCTCCACTCTCTCAGAGGGAATGAGTCACTGGAAGTGCTCAGAGTGATGCGATAAGAGGGGCTGTCTCTCAGCCAAAGGAGGTCAAGGCCCCCAAGAAATCATAGAAAGAAACATTAGAAGGTTTGGGTGTAACGTCCATGTTGTTACTATCAGAGGACTCAGGAAGACTCCCTGATTCACCGCCATTAAGGCACGCATCACCATCTTCTGAAGACAGATTCAAGCATCCAGACCAAACCTTCTTTGATGCATATGGGTCCTCCAAATCACATGGAGAACTCAGCCAACAGCGGAGAAAGTCATTTGTCCCAGAAGAAGCCTTGCGGTACCTGACCGGTTGTCCTTGGTCTCCCCTGCTGCCCTTACCACATAAAGACTGTGAAGTGAAGGTGCCACACCACTGACACTGGAGACCTGGATGCCAATCCCAACTCTGCCACCCACAGCCTGAATGATCTTGACAGTACCCTGACTGAATATTTTCCACTTGCACATTTGAAATAAACCTCAGTTAGTACCTGGAGGCTTGGAGGAGGAGCGTGCTGTGGGGGATTTTCATGGCACTTACCATGTGATACAGCTCAGTAAGTGTAGACCTCACCGTCACAGATGGCAACAGCCCCGGTGGTTCTCAAAACTCAGTGTGTGATAGAATCACCTGGAAAATAGCTTCAATACCTCCGTGGAGCTCTACTTTCAACAACGGCATCGTATTGTTACTCAGGTTACTGAGCTTGATGCTCAGAAATATGTGTTTTCAGGGAACTTTGCAGGTGACTCAGAACAGAACAGAGTTTGAGGGCTATGCTTATAATTGAAAGGAGTCTCATAAATTTACCCAAGGCCAAAGGCTTATCCACTGCCACACAATCCGCATAATCTAACAGCATGAGGTGAGCAGGGAACCACAAAAGTGGAAACAGAATCCATACTTAGTGACCATAAGTTCTGAGGGTAGCGATTTCCCCATTGGAAGTGTTGCAGCTCTGAGGGCAAAGGGATCCTGGCAGTCAGAATCCAAGGACTACCACAAAGTCACACTACACAACAAGCCTCACACAAGGAATTTATTGGGAAAGACACAAGGGGGTGGCTGCCTCTGCTGGGGCAAGAACCGAAGAGACAGGTTTATATAGGGGTTTTGAGGGGTGTGGCATTTCCTAGGGTAGAGATTTCCAGGGTGGGGATTGGTGGGATTTCAAGTCTTGCACTTGGTGCAAGCCCAGGGATTGACAATCTCAAAACCAGTCAATCCTCACATCATCTGAAGATGTGACTTAGTAAGTAAGCGCAGTCTATGGATGCCTTGCAAATCTCTCAGGAGTGAAAGATTTAATAGTGTCAAAACTCCTGAGCTAAAACACGCCGGGGTAAGAAGATTCTGTTTTAGTAGATTCAGCTAGATAACAATTGGACCATACCATCTTTTGTCTATTGGCACTCATTTGTAAATGTATACCCACCCTATGTTTGTCGTTTTACAATGGAAAAAAATCATTCCAGGGGCGAATTTTTCGCAGTGTTACCAATGTGTTCTGTGAACCAAAAATGGTCTTGCCGAAAGCAGAATGGATAGCTAGCTGGCTGGTGCGAGATGAGAAAAGCTGGGAAAACTTCTTAAGTCCTCTTTCTTCTGTTTTCTGACTCCTGTATTACATTCAAGGATTAACACTGCATTCTTGACAGTGACTGTGTCCTGAAGTTACTAAAGCGCCTTGAAAAACTTCCAGCCTCAGGTCCCCTGAGTCACCTCCGGGGTCTGCTTGTTTTCTATTCGTGTTTTCATTTGTTTTGAAAGAGTCTTAGGATGTAGCTCAGGCTGACCCGCAGCACACTATGTAGACCAGGTTGGCCTTTAACTCACGGAGATCTACCTGCCTCTGCCTCCCAAGTCCTGGGACTATGGGTATGTTCCACCACACCCTCAAATTCCCAATCCTCCTGCCTCTACTTCATGAAGACTAAGTACTGGGATTACAAGCTTATGCTATCATGCCTGACTCAGTCTTTGGCATTTTAATTTTCCACCAGAGATGCATACATGGCTGATTGCCACTGTTTAAAGTTTTGTGTCCTGCTTTTAAAAATGCCACACTGAGGAGACGCTTTATGCGATGTTTTAATGTTTTTGATGCTTTCCTCGGAGAATGGCTGAAGTAAAGCTACGAGATGACACACACCCAGGTAGACTCACGGTTCCAAGCAACCATGATACATAGTTATTGCCAAAATAAGCATTTCCTATGTGACATTAAAATTGACCTCACTACTTGTCCTTTTATTTATTGCATGTGTCCTCGGTGCATTGGCTGACTTGTCATCCACTCCTCATTCCTCTTGTAACCACATTGCATCTTCCCTTAGAGACAGCCTGCGCTGTTAGGGTGTGTTCATCCCCATGACACATCAGTCACAGCTGTTTGTCTCTGTGCCACTATAACAGTGTAGGCACGGAGTACTTAATCCACGCTGCACCAGAGAGACATCAACACAGATGTCTGTGTAACTTTGTAGGAAGAGACACTTTGAGCATCCCATGTGGTGATCCCCTAAATTATATCATTGGGAATGTCAGCCCAGCTGAGGCAAGGAAGATTAGATGCTATGCGGCCCTAGGCATGCCTAAAATTTGGAACTACTGTTTCTTTTTCTTTTTTCTTTTTGCCATGCCAAGCGATTGGTGGTGATGATGGTGGTGATTCTGTTTATCTTACACCAATTTCAGTTAGTTTCCTGCCACTCGCTCCCCAAAGAAAGCTAAATGAAATACAGAACTGTGTAGGTCGAGGAGCTGGAGTTCAGAGATAAGCTGTTGCTCGCTTTAATGAAGGTCTTGTGACACTCAGAAATGGTTTCTCCTTGTGCGCCAGTGTAATTCCACTAACCATAGTTTATAAACACCCCACTGTTCCTAATTGCATGTTTCCTCCTCTACCCCCTCATAGCCTGTGCCGTCTGCGATGGTGTGTCTCATACACCACAGCTGCTCACACATGAAGCACCAACAGAGGCGTTCTTATCTTTGTATTCCTGGCCGGAGCGCTGAACCTCAGAGGTGCTAAATCGGTGTTTGCTAAATTAAATTGGCTGTGGGCAGGTTGAGATGGTGCCTTGCAGGCTATATTAAAGCATGGTTAGGTATATCCCATAAGTTAACAAAGGCGGAGGGGGACAAAACACCACACACACACACACACAC
>LOEQ01000087.1:653185-672565 GCA_001685075.1 Bramus lutescens | reverse complement strand
CCTGCTTCCCGCTGCCATCCTCGCATGCACGTGAAGATGCAGCTGTGTGCTCTGTGTTCACTCTCATCCCTAATGCCTAATGTCTCACCAAATTAGCAGGAGCCATGTTTAGTTGCCCCTTCCCTGCGTATCCACAGGGTATTGATTGCAGCCTCCCAGCCCCCAGATACCAAGGTCTGAAGATGCTTGAGTCCTTTATACAAGATTGATTAGTAGTCCCATGTGGCTTCCCAGGGAAAAGATCTCCAGGTATGTTATGACTCATCTCTGTGTTACTTTATTACACTAGACGCAATGCAATGCTGTGTAGAGGTCAATCTACCACCTCACCTAAAGAATGACAAAAAAATATGCATACATCCAATACAGGCATTATTCTTTTCAAATATTTTCAGTCCTGAGTTGGTTGAATCCATGGGTGCTGAGAAAACTATCCAGTCCACACTCACTGTAAAACAGTCAATGACTGTTGGAATTCTTTCTTTTTTTGCTGTGATTCCCCCAAATGTAATAAAGTGGTAAACCGGCATTTCCCCCATAGAGTCCCTAGTTGCTCAGACCCACAGGTGAGAAACAGCAAAGCGCTGCCCACACAGATGGCATGCGATGGTGGAAGCTGGGGTTGAAAGGCTTGAAGTCTATGTTTATACAAAAGGAACAACATGATGGTCAAAGAATGTCGTTCCCTGAGTGCAAGAAGAACAGGGCACCCGGTTTCTCACCACCTAATTGAAGGATTCTGGGTCCATCTTTGTTCCCATGCTACAGTGGCAAAGGCAAAGACGAAAGTCAGCCCGTCTGAGAGATGGCGAGTGTAGCATTCATTCCTTGCTTCTCCTCAGACTATGCCATGAGGACGCGGCCTTCTGAGAGTGTGACACCTGACAGTGTCTCTGTGCGCCCCTTTATAGACTGGCACAGACGTTTCTTTTGAACTGTGGTGACAATCAGCCCCCTTCCCAATTAAGCTCTCAGGAAGAGCACTCACGCTCTCCAGGGGGGCTCAGCTCCAGCTGCTAAGAATTCACACCACACCCTTAGATGCTAGGAAAGTGCTTTCAGGAAGCAACCTGGCAGCTAAGCTAGGAAAACTGACTGGTCCTTCTTAAGTCATCAATTAACAATAACTGGCTCTTAATCTGCCAGGAACCTCACGCCATCAGGCAATGAGCACTTTGAAGCCTCAGAGGGGTCACTGGAGCTCCAGTTCAGAGGGTTCCCTTTGAGTGGCTTCCCTCTCATCTTGGGGAAGACATTACAAGCAGTGTCAAGTCATGTCTGGGGATCATGGCTAGATGCTGCCACTGCTGTGACTCCAGAGGACTGCCTGCATGTTTGACTTCAGAACTGCCCATCATCCATTTTCTCTGAGAGATTTATTCTCCAGTTAGAAAAACCGTCATGAGTAGCAACGACAGGGATAATTACAGAGGAAGAGGGCTTGTGACACAATCCTTTTAAAATGAAGAAAAGGGAGGGGCCACGTGGGAGAAAAGAACGTTGGAAAGGCTTGACTTCAAATGGCGTGAAAGGAGGACGGGTTTTCTGCTGTGTGTCTGGTCGTAGGGAGCTCTCAGAGAAGAGTGATTCTGGGAATGCTCATATCTGACTGGTTCCACATTGCCTGGGAGGATCTGAGACCCTGGAGATGGGGAGTTTGTGACCCTCCTCTCTTTGGCAAAGGCTAGAGGGATCTGAGACTCTGGGGTGGCACCCAAGGTTAAGTCTACTTAACACATTTCTGCACACCTCTTCTCTCTTAAGCTTGATTTCCCATAACCGTTTTCTCTTTGAAAGGGGCATGGGCTTTTTGAACAGTGGCATTTGTCAAAGTGTTTGGGGGTTTGGTTGTCTATTTTCACCACAGGCTAAATTAAAATGCTTTTTTTCCGGTAAATTTCACATGGTAGTCCTGGTTAGACTTCCCAGAATGTGTTAGAACCATTTATACTCACTCCTCCAGAGGGCAGTCTCATTTGGAGAGCGAGGCACCTGTGCCCAAGTCCAAGTCTTCATATTGCGTCTCCAGCT
Organism: Bramus lutescens; assembly: GCA_001685075.1. Taxonomy (NCBI): domain Eukaryota; kingdom Metazoa; phylum Chordata; class Mammalia; order Rodentia; family Cricetidae; genus Bramus; species Bramus lutescens. Next base: position 670,534 of record LOEQ01000087.1, on the reverse strand, counting down.
GTGGGGAGCACCCATGGAAAGCAAGGCTGGTTTGTTCCTGTTCCTGCCCAGACTCTGTGTTCTTCTGTGCAGGACAGGTATTAACACATGCAGACACTGTGAGCACCGAGTACAATGATTTCATTCACATGCCCTCTTTACTCAAACTAAGCTTTCTTTTTGGCTTTTGAAAATACTCTTACTGTGTAAACAAGATTGATCTTAAAGTAATCCTCCTGCCTCTGTCTCTTAAGTGCTGGGATCATGGCATACACCACCATGCCTGGCTCAATAAATGTTTTGAAAATGATAGCAAAGGTTTGTGGAAGAGCTTTAAGGAGTATAGATGATCACCCACTGAGCCTTTGGTGATTACTTCCTTGGGGCAGAAAAAATAATGGTCCTCTTGGTTAGTATGATGGATAATCTTCATCGTCAGCTGGACCACATCTGGACTCAACTGAAACCCAAGCAGCTGGGGTGGCTGTGAGGCATTGTCTTTGTTGGATCATTTAAGATGGGAAGATCCATCTTAAATTGGGCAATATTTTTTGGTAGCACCCACATAAAAGGACGTGGGAGAGGAAATCTTTTGATTTTGTTCCTGCTTCCTCTCATGCTTGCTAGCAAGCTCATCCATCCTGTTGCTGAAGTTTGTTGTTCCCCTGTAGGTATTAGAACCTACTTCTTCAGGATTCTAACACAGACCAAAGACCAGCTGAGATATCCAGCCTCGGGGACAGAATCCAGATCAGAACCTTGACCGTTCTTAAGAGAGATAGCCACTGTTGGACCAGCTGGGCCACAGCTTATAAGCCATTCAAATAAAAGCCATACACACACATATATATGTGTGTATATCTGTATATATGAATACATGTATGCATGAATATATATTCTTGTTCTGTAAGTTCTTTTCCTCTAGAGCAATGTTTCTCAGCCTTCCTAATGTTGTGACCCTTTAATACGGCTTCACATTGTGATGACCCCCAACCATCAATTTATTTTCATTGCTGCTTCTCAACTATAATTTTGCTACTGCTATGAATCATAATGTAAATAGCTGTGCTTTCTGATGATCTTAGGTAGCTCCTGTGAACGGGTCATTTAACCCTTAAAGGGGTCATGACCCACAGGTTAAAAACCACCGCTTTAGAAAAATCTGTTACACTGAGCAAATCAGCACTTGTTGAAGAATGGCTGCTGGGAAGCAGAAATGATCCAGTGTCATGCCAGGCTTTGCTGGTGCGATGGTCAATCTTCGTGACCATCTTGGCTGGACTCAGAATTACTGTAGGTGTCTACATGTGAAGACATTTCCAGAGAGGATTATCTGAGACAGGCAGACCTACCCTGAGTGTGCGCAGCACCATGCTACTGTGGGCTGAGACTGCAAAAAGAAGCAGAACATTGGGGAAATCCACTAAAAGGATCATCTCTGTTTCCTGCCAATGCCATGTGACTACGAGACTCACTGGCCGGCAGCTCCTCCCTCCCCAGCCTTGACAGACTGCACCTTGAAACTGTGAGCTGAATTAAACCATCCCTGGGCTGCTCACTGTGGGGTACTGAGCAATGGAAACAGCAATGGGACAAGCTGCTGCTCCTGGGAGCACTCTTATTTCTCTGGGATGAGACCAAGACATCCAGGACCGCCCAGTGCACAAAGCCTTCCAGGCAACTCAGAGATTTGCAGCCTTTTCTGCTTTTACTGTGTGCAGCGGCACAAATGGTGTTGTCTCATGAGTGAGGCTTGGCTCTAAGCCAGTAGTTCTCAACCTGTGGGCCTGACCCCTTTCACAGGGATCACCTGAGACCGTTGGAAAACACCGAGATTTATATTCTGACTCATAACAGTAGCAAAGTTACAGTTACAAAGTAGCAACAACAACAACAACAAAAAAAAACGTTATGGTTGGGGGTCACCACAACATGAGGAGCGGTATTAAAGGGTTGCAGGTTGAGGAAGGTTGAGAACCACTGCTCTAAGACCACTTGGTGTACTCATTGAGGACATAGTTACAGAATGCTCCTTCTGATGGCTTCCCATATCTAGTGGGTTCAACCCTGTAAAACTGGGTTGACTCACCTGTTAAGTTCAAACTCAGCCAAAACAGTGTGGATGTGGTCTTTGATTCTCTTTGTTCCAAGGGCTGGTTTGAGCAGCCACATTCTCACTGATCACCCTCCCTATACAAATATTGACACTGGAGGGCAAACAGAATCTAGGGAATGGATCTATGAATTTGCCTGGTGCCCAGAGACCCAGGTCAGTGATGTGAAAGCCATAATAAGCCAGCAGAGGTTAAGAGATAAGTCCCCTGTGCATTGAGCTGTGTTTGTTGTTTCGACACAGCAGAGAGATTAAGGACAGGGGGACAGTTAATTTCCCTTGTCTGTGTCACTGCAGAAGACAGATGGTTTGGGGAAACAAAAGCCAAAGAGTCAAGAACTTTGGCACAAAACCAAAGCATTTTGTCCACAGGAGCAATGAAGGGACTCTGCTCCTGAGATTGAGTTCTGAGAGGCAGCGTGCGGGAGGGGGGTATGCAAAGCTCAGCGCATGCTCTCTGTGAAGCTTCATGGGTCTGCTGCTGTGCTCAGAGTTCCACCAGAGCAGAAGATCCAAGAGCCTGGGGCTCAGCCCAAACTGTGTCTTGAGGTTATAGAGGTAGAGATAACTAAGGTTTTGTCATCTGTGACACCGTAAGTGACCTGTTTCAGAGCCTCACTATGAGAAATAGGCTTGGACAAAGGTCTTCCCTGTACACTTCGTGCTGGATAAATCACACCTCCCACTCCAGAGAAGGCCATTGATTTCTTTTTGCAGTGTCCCTGACCCTGATGGTGAGCTAGTAATAACTGCATGGTTCTCATGTTAGGAGGACAATGAGTTTTCACTACCAGGGAGATAGTTAATACAACTTCAAAGTTACATACAAGCATATTTACATATGTGTATCTTACAGCACATATCTTTAATATTTGATGTATTCATGTTAACATGTTCCAGAGTCGGTTTTGCATTAAAGCAATGCCCAGATGACCTTAGCATCCTTATTTATGGTCAGCCTCTCAGGGACAGAGTTTGCGTCTTGCCACCTTTCCATCCTCCACAGAGAATCACTGCCGGTGCTCCACCTACGCTGGTTGACCTCTTAGCTTGACAGGCAGCTGTGGTGTCAGATCTCTCTGTACTGTGTCTATTGCTTCCTGCCGCTGTCTGGGTTCGCCTGCTGTCTTCTTTACATCATCTCTGCGCTCCTCTTCCCCTGGGAGAGGGGAACAACCTTGTCCTTTCCCATATCATCCTTCCTAGAGACAGAGGGACCTCAAAACACCCTTGTATTTCAGCTTGTGCCCCATAACTGTCCAGGAGATCGCTCTTATTCAGTGTTTATCACAGAAACAGAGAAGCAAATATTTTGCTAGCTATCCATTTAATAAAACAATAACATTGGCTTCCTCACTAGGGCCTTATTCTCTCCCCAGCTACAGGCCCTTGTGTTACAGGACCTGCCATGGGTCTCTTGCCAAGCAGGCCTTAAAACCAATTAGAAAACAGCTTTACACATAACAGTGGTACTGCGATTGCCCTAGTAAGCACGTAGCTCCTGACATGGTGATGGTGTAGCCCACTAAAACTGCTTGTGCACTGCCCCATCAGGAAGCAGACCAGAGGCTTTGCGTCTCACGGAAGGTAAGCTATGCTGAGCTGATGAAGTCAGTGGGTGACTGCACTCTGGGATGCACTGGTTTCTCCAGTTCAGAGAAGCATTTGTCCTTTCACTGCTTTATAATAGCCTGAATGAAGGCAGGGAAATCAACAAGGAGGTGCTCTCTGTTTGTCCTCCTCGCCCAAGACACACACACAAATATACAAATCCATATGCATGCATGCAAGCAATAGACATAAGCACACGGACAAGTATATGTAAGCATGGGCACACATACATGTATGCACATACAAGATACAGAGATACACATGCATGAATGCATATAAGTACAAAGAAATACACATACACACACATTAAGAGGAACATACATTCACACTAACAGATGTGAGCATATGCACATACATGCAGGCAAGTATAGGAAAACACTCATAAGGACACCCCATGCATCTCCACACATATGCATGCATATACACACACACCAACAGTCACAAAAATACACATTTGCATATGCAAGCAAAAAGTCACACTCATGTAACACTAGTAGACACAAATACACTTACATACATGCAAACACACATGCACATGAATAGATTCACATGCTTGTTTGCTTGATGCAGTCACACAAACCATCCACACATATAGGTATCCACACAGATGTATGCACAAACATTAAACAACACAGAGATAAATGCATACACATGTACAACTTACACAAAGGGTCACACATATATTCACACACACTAATGCACACATACCCTATATGTGCCCACACATATTCTCACACATGTACATGCCCCTTACATATGTATTTTCACACATGGACACAGGCACATACATGTATATAGTCACATCCTTATGCACATGTACATACATGCACATGTACATACACTTATCACATGCTTATACATCCTCACACATGTGCACACACATATCCCATCATTGTATTTTATCTTCTAAACTGGACTTTTTTATTTGTTGAAAAGTTGTGGTTTAGATTTATAACTTTGCTTCCTAGGAAGAGCATTGCCAAGATCATGACTCCTGAGTGCTCTGGTTTCCCATCACTAAAGCGTCATAACACGTTCACGCAGCTTTAGACACATGCACACACACATATACATACACACACATACACACATGCACACACACGCACACACACACACCTTTCCTTGTACTGGCAACTTTCTAGACAAATTCCAGCACATATGTAGTTTTTTTTAAATTCACCAATCAACTACATAAAGTATTAATAACTCGGGTTAAATTGACTAAGACAAAATAGACAAAATCCTTTCTTTAAAGTACAGCGTCCTTGAAGAGTCCACAGAGAGTTTGTGCAGTAAGTTCTTAAGACTTCACAATAAAAAATCTAGGAATCTTTTAAAAGAAAGTCCATTTTCAGATATGCATCAGTCATGGAGGCAAAACCAAATGGGCTTCCCCTCTCCTCTCCGGGCCAGTTGCCAGAATTGGTCATTTTATTAAAGGACTCTCCGAAGACCTTCCGGCTGCCTTTTCCTTTTTTTCAGAGATGGGAACACAATGTTGTTAAGGATGGATTAAAACCAAGGTCTGGATCAGGCTCCCCAGAGTTCACATTCTGGCTTTGCCTCTGGACACGTGGTGTTAAACAGGCCTTCACTGCCCATCACTGGCATTTCATCAGCAACAACCGCACAAGAGAACGGAAAGTTACAGGAGATGTGGCTAAGTTGGGATCCCTGCCCCACCTTCTCTCTCGGTTTTCATTGTGTCTCTGAGTGCTTCTCACTGTCTGCAGCCATAAGCTACTTGAAAACCCAAGACCCAAGATGAGAGGAAGTGGAAGAGGCGAGCTGCCAGGTGCCTGTGGCAGCACTAGGCTCTGTGCCTCACTTTCCTCTCTGGAAAACTGGAGAACGGCTGCTAAATCAGGAGAGACCTTCCTGTAAATAACATCAGATATAGTACACACTGAATTTATACCTGTAAATAGGATTAAAATATGATTTTCAGTAAGGTTGACTAAAACTAAATATTAAGTACAATTGTAAGAATACTTTAAAGTCAGAGAAGTAATGCCATGTTTGCTTTTAAAACATGAAATGTATATGTAAGCATATATGTATATATATAGGCATATGTACATATGTATATACGTGTATATATATATATTACTTATTTGTCACAACAATTAGTTCAGCATTGTAGAAAACATGGGGCGGGTATACCTTTTGTGGCCAGCTTTTGTGGCCAGTGTAGCACTGTCAGACTAACCCATAATACCCTGACACTTTTTATGTGCATGATGTAGTTCAGAGAGCTTACGACCACTTTGTACCTTCTGAGGTTAGAGAACCTCAGGTTGAGAACCCATTTGTTCATAAAATCCTGAATCAGTGCTGAGGAAGCAATAATGGCCGGCCCACCATTGTATAAGTAATAATGACATTACTAATCATTTGCAAGAGCCCACTAGGGACTTCGGAAATAACCTCAAAGCAATTAACTAATGACCTTCCTTTGATTATTTCTCCTGCTTTGAAAGCAAAAGGTTAGAGTTCATCCGCCAGACTGACGCTGAGAGAGTGACACAGCCTGGTGGCCACCACCCTCGTGTGAAGGGAGCCGGAGACTCCTCCCCTGCCGTACTTCCAGGAGATGCTAATCTTTACAGCCTTTTAACATTTCTATAACTTCTTTCTTTGTTCTCATTCTAATTAAAGCTATTGTTCAGTTCCGAAACTGTAAGGACTACAGAAAAGCACAAAGGGTTTAAAAATCAGAGTGTTAACCAGCATCCTGCAGGTTGCTCCAGGGTTGCTTTGAATAGTTTTGTCTCTCTGGTTTTCCTATACCTGAGCATCGCGCGTCTGCCTCAGCAAGCATCAACAGTTCCCAAGCCGTTGTTTCTTTGCGTTGGAATTTGTTGTGCACACACTCCCACAACACTGTTGCACGAGGTAGTTCAGACTTTCCTTCAACTATTTTCTCTTGAAAATGTGAGCAGCTTCCAATATCTTGCCCCTGGAGATGATGCTGAGGGTGATGGCCACTGTCCTTTGTCAGAGGAGCACTCTCCTCCCACTGGACGTACAGACGGCCAGAACAGAAGGTTTCCCAAGAAGCATTAGTCAACACGTATGTATAGGGTATGTTCAAATGTGTTTCCCCAGAAGCTTTGTTTTCTGCTTTAGCTTTCTTTAGAAGTCTATTTAAGAATATTTACTTCCCTCCTTCCATTACAGGGATATTACAGGGATGGACATGCAGCAAACACCTCCATGGTTTTGCTTAGGTGGCTTTGGGTAGCAATCAAGTTGGATGCTTTTAAGGCCATTTGTAACATCTGATAAACTTCCACTGAACTGTGTGTGATGTAGGTCCTTTGAACAGTTTTCTGCCAAGATATTAACCTTTACTTATTGATTTCCTAATTGGTTTTCTGATGGACTTCTCGTCATTTTAGCATGGATATCGCTGCAAGTTGTAGGTATGAAGCTAACATCTTTTATATCTTTTGTAAATTTTTACTAAAATATTTTGGGTATACGTCTGATAACTATATATACTTTCATATTTGCATGTAAGTTTTTATGTCTTATGTATATTCATTTCTCTGTGTGTGTGTGTGTTCGTGCACATGCGTGCGTGCGTGTGAGAGAGAGGGAGAGAGAAAGAGCAATGGACAGATACAGGAGTCAAGTACTATTGAGCACAATGTATTTAAGCTGCAGTCTTTTCCCTGGCCTCCCCCCACGCCTCCGCCACTCATACCTTCACCACACACACATTTGCAATAAGCTATGCTAGTGAGCTAGCATGTATCTCTTTCATTTTTACCCTTTTTAATAATAGTATTTCAGGATATAATATATACAATATAAAAACATGTACAAATCAAGAATTTTGTCATTTATCATTTCATAGAAATGAGATTATAGTAAATATTTTCTGCATTTTGCTTTTCTCTCTCAATATCTCATAAAAACCCTGCCACAGTAATTGATCTAATTCTAATTCATCTTTTTTAATAGCTATATGAGGCTTCCTGGGATAAGTAGAGCACAATTTATTCAGATGTTCCCCCATTATGGTATTTACTTTGTCCCTGGTCTTCTGCCACCACAAAAGCGGCTGCAGTAAACATCGCTGAGGAGACTTACTGATAGGTAGTGTTTTTATTTCAATGGGATAGATTCCCAGGAAGAAAACTGCTGAGTCAAAGTGTATCATCAGCTTGTTTTTCTTTTAGTGGATGCTGCCAAATTGCCTCCTAAGAAAACTATAACAATTCATAGTCCCACTAGCAATGCCTGAGAGTTTCCCATGTCTGCATTACCAATAAATAGTATAACTTTTCTTGATGTTGGTAAATTTGGAAAATGGAAACAGGTGCCTGACCATTCAAGTATACAAACGTCACATGATTTATGGACCATTTGGATTCCATGTCTCTAAAACATGGTTTATGCCTTGCTCTCCCCCCCTCCATTTTCCCATGCAAATTTACATAATTTTGCATAATATAGAATTCAGCTGTCGGTCACACTGCAGGCAATGTTTTTCCAGAGCTCACACATAATATGTCCGTTATGAACAGCGGTGCTTCTTCAATTCTCTGTGGCAAAGGCCCAGTATTTTTAAATTGCCAATCCTACCCCAATCACAGATTCCTAAGAGATAAAATCACACACTCAGATGTGATGGAGATACTGAGTCTGGGCAAATGTTTGTGAATGTTTATTCTCCACCTGAGTGCTCCCTAGCAGCAAAGTACAGGCTGCTAATGGTCCACCAGCCACATTCTGAGTAATCCCAGGTTTTATTATCTTTTTCTCCAATTAAAATTTCTCGCTTTGGCAGAGTCAAATATATTTTCATCTACAGTGTCCGAAGTAATCTCTTGTTTTTAAGTATGGGGGTTTATTTCTAAGATTACATCACTAATAACTGCTCCTTTCAGTCTCTTGCCCAGGCAGATTTCTTTTCTAATTTTATTTATCTTCCTCCCTTTTGATCTGAATTTCTAACAAGATGAAGTCCAGTCTTTTTCCTCCAGGCATACTGCCACATCACCTTTGTCACAGTGGAGAATGCCATGGTCTGCCTCCTTCAGAAGCCATTCCCTCTCCTGTCCAGTTTGACGTTTCATGATACAGAGCAGAGGTTCCATCTGTGAGTCTCGACCTCTTTGAGGACCAAATGACCCTTTCACAGGAATTGCCTAAGGCCATCAGAAAACACGGCTATTTATATTACAATCTGTAACAGTAGCAAAATTACAGTTACAAAGTAGCAATGAAAATAATTTTATGGTTGGAGCAACGGTATTAAAGAGTTGAAGCATCAGGAAGTTTGAGAACCATTGACTTAGAGCCTAGGAACCAAGAAGCAAAAGAAACCCTCCCATCATGTCTGCTTGTCTATGACTTCAGGTGACAGGCATGCAACCAGACAGATGGTGCACACAGTGGGTCTTGGAGCAAAGAACAACATGATGACCACACACTGGCAAGTTCACTCTCCTGAGAATATAGTTTGTGCTCTTGAGGGCAGCAGCAAGGAGGGCGTTCTCAAGTTCCTCCATTATAAGTGCCAACAGATTATAGCTGGATGGATGCACTGTGTTAGAAAGGCTCCCATGTGCTAGGGTAGCCTTCCCAGCTACCTAAGACCAAACTTTTATCTGCCAGTGTCTGGCCCAGCCCTGCCCAAATGCATACATCTTCATCTGTTGGATGTGCTAAAATGAACTCGATAGTTTACAACAGAAAGTCTGAAAAAGAAAACATGTTTTTGAAACAACGTCATATTCTGAGATCTTTGAGCACATTGCTTCATTTGCTTCCTTGATCCATTTCCAAGGTCTGGTACCCATGGGTCCATACCACTTAGATTCAATCAGGTGGATTTACGGTGTGTCCCGTGGTGTTTAGCCTGATCTTTCACTCCCTACGGAAAATCAGAATTCCATTTGAACACTGAGATAATCTAAGTGCCTTAAGTCAACAAACAAAGGAAGAAGCAGAAACATGAGCCCCAGCTGAGTAAAGCTACGAAACATCCCAGAATCCTGAGCCACGATGTAGGAAGGCAAACGTTGGATGTACACGTGGAAAATGACTCAGGAGAGCTGACGGCAGTCAAACCTAAGACATCACCCAGATCATTACCATGAGAACCTTTGGCAGATGGATAAATTGATGGGAAAAAAATCTAGCTAGGACTGCAGAAGCTGAAACCATGGGGCTTGTATGGAAGTTTACATGAGATCTGAACATACACTGCTTAATGTTCACTGTGTCTGCTCATAGCTGGTCACTGCTCCCCTCTTAAGAAAGCGTGTGTGTGTGTGTGTGTGTGTGTGTGTGTGTGTGTGTATGTTGGGAGTTGGGGTAATGTCTGTGTATATCTGTATATCTGTTTTGGTTTTGAAACAACCCAGGCTGAACTCTTGAGTTTTGTAGCTCAGGCTGATTTTGAACTCAAAATCTCCCTGCTTGAGACTTCCAAAAGGTGGAGGTATATTCTCTGGGATTAACAAACTACAGAAACTGGAATTGGTGTCTCCAGACAGAGAAAAAGGAAGAGATGAGAGTTAGCGCAGAGCTAGGATATTTTGTCTGTGAAGATGCTCTTTGTAAATATTTAACTTTAATAAGCCAGATGGTCTCTATGCAACTCGGCAGTTCTCAAACTTCCACAAAGGCAGCCTCAGAGGGTGGAAAGCCAGTATGCAGCCGTGTGCCAGGAAGCTATTTTGAAAAGCAGACAGTGGCTGGATTTGGCCAGCCTCCCATAGTTTATAGACCCCAATCTAGGGCGATATCAGGAAGGTTATGCGAAAACCCTCCATCTGAACAGAGAAGCGCTTGACATTTCTCTCTTATTAGTCATTGGGTTTGTTTCTCACGCTCCATCTTCCTGCCCTCATTCTCCCCTCCCCTGAAAACGTAAATTAGCAAACTAGATATTCCTCTCTCATTACACTGCTTCCACAGTTTCAATTACTAAAAATGAGCTCATCCAAACTTTCTACTCTGTGTGTGTGTGTGTGTGTGTGTGTGTGTGTGTGTGTGTGTGTGTGTGTGGTGAGGTGTGTTAATGTACATGGTTCTCTTCTGTTGCAGCCTAGGCTACACTCGGGGTTTTATAGCTCAGGCTAGTCTTGAACTCAAAATTCCCTTTGCTCAGAATTCCAAGTGAAGGAATTACAGATGTGTGCCACCCCATCCCACTGTAGTGTACTTGATTAGGGAAATCATTTCTTTTTTGATAGGTTCTTAAGTGAATTGACACAGGACTTTGACAGAGAGTATTCATGAACCTCTTAGTATCTTTTTTTTTATTTTTTTTTACCTCTTAGTTTCTTCTCTGTCTTTGATAATCTCTCTCTGTTTAAGTCATCTGTCTTCTCTCTCCTAGCTCTGAACTTATTTTGCTGTTATCGTCAATGATCCAGCATTTGAGTTTATCCTTCCTGTTACTTGTTTTGATTTCAATGTGTGTTAAACAGCTGAGTGGCAATCATTAGCAAATGCAGTATCACCAATATCCACAGATGTGTAGACCCCTAAGGTCACAGATAGCATCAACTCCTGTTATACATCATGTCCTGCCCTTCTATTCGTCTATAGTAAGCTCAATTCATAAATAAAGCATGGTGACAGGTTGACAACTAATAACAAAATAAAACAGTTATCGTAAATATAAAATATAAATACGAATGCTATCTACATTCTCCCTCTCTTCTTTCCCCCTCTCATCTAATTATACAATGCTCACCTCCTTGTTGACTGTGGCTAAAACACAGATAAGGGAAGACAACTGCAGAATGTTTTTGGAGTTTATCTGGTGTCTCTGAGAGAAAATGTGTTGACAGGGAAAGCTTGAGTTTTAAGAATACCAAAACCACAGAGTTGAATGGGGCCAAGGGGACAGAAACAAAGCGGATTGACAAGGAATCTGATAAGTAAGAGAAAAGCCAGGAATGTCATGGTTATCTTCATCACAGAAGCCAAGATAAGTGTTGCAGGATAGAGACCCTTGTCAACAGTCCCCAGGAGTCCCACAGAGGTTCTTGACTAAGAGCCTACAAGTGCCCTCAGCATCCACTACAAAATGGAGCATGAATGGCTCTTGCAAGGGCAGTTCTCTGATGATAGCTGCAGATTGCAGTGAACAAAAGAGCCATGAAAGAGCGAGAAGGCAGAGGCTCTTTAAGTGAATGCTTCAAAGACCAGTACAGGCAGGAACTGGAAACAGACTGTCACCCCATCAACTGGCAAGCAAAAGCAGGAGGATTGCTAGTTTGAGAACTGTCTGAGCTACCCCCATGAACCTGAAGCCTGACTGAGCTGCAGAGCAAATCCCAGGCCAACCCAGGACACATAGCAAAGGTTGTCTTTCAAACACTCCTCCCCTCACGTGTGAAAGCCTCACACATACTTCAAATGAACTAGAGGGAGATGCAAGGTGTTGGGTGGGAGGGTGGAGGTGGCAAGGGTGAAAGCGAGAGCACAGTTGCGGGTTAAATGCCCTGTCAGAGCGGGGCCTCTCCTTATTACCTCAGCAGGACAAGACAGCTGAGGGTCACCATGAAAGAACATGCTTTGGTAGACTTGAAGGAAAGAGGCTGCGGAAATCGGATGGAAATCTGTACATTCTAACCAGCGCCCTTGGAATCCACACACATGGCACTTGCATCAGAGTGAGGGCAAATGAACCCATGCCCTCATGCTGCTCCCAAGCCATGTCCCCGAACCCATAGGGGACCTTCAGTCAGCACTGGGAGCCCATTTAAGTTTTGGATCTACGTGTGTGGCAACCTGCACATAGGAGTGAAGGTGAATGAATGGCTGGGTCTAGTGCTGCCTGGTGGAAAACGATCCTGGTGGATGCTGTGTTTTCCAGAAGACTCCAGAGCTGTTCCAGTGTCTCCCCAGCCTTCATCTAAGTAGCCCCAATTCCCAAGCCTCCTTTTCTGCCTTTGCTGTTGAAGGAAACAAATAAGCCATTAGGGAATTTGGAAGAATGGACTCTTAACTGTCTCTCAAACTCAGTGTTCACACTGGAGCCTGAAGGTAAAAAATTAGGACCATATCTTCCTTGACAGATCAGGGTAATGGCTCTGTATGAACTGCCTTAGCTATGGGCAACACAGGAGCTAAGAAGGATAAGGAGTCAGGATGTGTCTTTTAAAATATAATAAGGTAGGTTTCTCTAGTTACTTAAAAACTACCAGCCTTAAGAAATGGATGAGAAGAATAGCAAAAAGTTTGAAGAAATCAATAAATCCCTAAAAGATACCCTAGGAAACCAAGAAAAAAAAACTACCCAACTTAGCTCTATTTTATGTTGTTTATTCAATTTTAAATGAAAATACATACATATATATAGAAGCATGCACACATATGGCAACAAAAGTACATTTGTATATGTCTGTACATCTGTGTGTAAGCATAGTCTATGCAATCTAACCACTTTCTCTCTGTGTGAGGGGGAGGGTCCGTGTGCATTCTCTGTTTGAAGATCCTATAGCCAATCTTGTTCATGCATATGGAAAATACAACACGTATAGAAAATGCTAGTGAAAAGCAAACTTTTTCTTCTCTGTACTTCAGCAGTGAATACATATTCATTTGTAATGAGAAAGAAATCAATAGAATGTATTCTTTCAAAGTCATCTCATTCAAACAAAATTTTCCTAATAGCTGATTTATAAAGAATAAAACCAGATTCTCATTATGTCCCTCTGCTTTTGGAGAAAGCTTTTAAAATATGTCTTCTATATCCCTAATTTGATTTCCATATGGGAAAAATATGCTTTGAACCAAATTTTCAATTCCATTAGAGTATGTTTACTTACACAAAATTCTTTTCTTATCTAATTTCTTTTTAATTCTTGCTTAGGCTCAATCTGTTTCCTTCTCAGATCAAATTGCTTATTATTCATCTTTCATCTCATTTGTTTGCGTTTCCTTGAGTCTGGAGAGACTGGGGCCATGTGGAATCGTGTCTTCTGCCTACTGCAGTAGCATTTTCGTTTAATCAATTCTTCTGTCTGTCTTCCCTTCTCGATTACAGCATCTCCTCACGGCCCCACCCTGGTAGTAATGATAGAAACATCAACAACTTTTTACCCTGGGTGTGAACACTTTCCACGCTGTTCTTAGATGTTCCCAGCATTGGGAATCTGTCACTTGATCTTGAGCCAGTGCAATGGTCGGTCAAGTAGTCGGGGAAGAGGAAGGATGGGCTAGGACTCAAGAAATTCTGCCTTGATGGGGGTGCCTTCGTGGTTTTCTGGTGAAGCCTCTCTTGCATGGGAGCTGACTTCCTAGAAAGCTCTTTTCATTACCTTAAGAAGCCCTGCCTCCAAGGACTGGAGAGATGGCTCAGTGGCTAAAGAGCATTTGTTGTTATTGCAGAGGACTCAGGTTTGATTCCCAGCATCCACAAGGCAGTTCACAACCATCTATAACTCCAATTCCAGGTGATCCAATGCTATTTTCTAACTTTTATGGGCACTAGGCACACACATGGTACACAAACATACAAGCAGGCAAAACACTTATACCCATAAAATCAAATAAATAAATCTAAAAATAATATTTAAAAGATTGTCTAAAAATAGTGAAACTTTGAAGAGAAGAAGACTTGACTCAGTACTTTGCTATGGAAACCTGTGACATCCCAGCCTCCAGATAAACTTGGTTCTGAATTCTCCTTTTTATTTCCCAGTGCAAATACCCAACCTAACCACAGAGAAGAATGCTGTGTTAAACAGAGGGGCACACTCTGCTGCTTCTGGGTGCTCTGCATGCTGTCTATTCCTGTGTCCCCAGCCTCCACCAGCTCTCCCTGTCTTCTCTTCTCCTTGCTCTGAGTGACTTGCCTCTCTTCTGCTCAGTGATGGCTGTAGTTCCCAGCATAGTGACATCAGAGGTCAGCCTAAGGGGGACATAAGGGATCCAGGGCAGGTGTTTATCTGCCTGTATCCCATTTCCACCTTGTTTGAGTTAGGATTCTGTTGCTGTGAGAAGACCCCACGACCAAGGTAACTCTTTGAAAGGTTGGGGCTGGTTTATCCTTTCAGAGGGTGAGCTCATTGGCATCATGGTGGGGAGCATGGCAGCATGCAAGCAGGCTTAGTGCTAGAGAAGTAACTGTGAGCTAATATCCTAATCCACCAGGCAGTGGGAGTGGGGGACTGGGCCTGGTCCTGGCATGGGTTTTTGAAACCTCAAATTCTACCCCTAGTGACATACCTCCTCCAGCAAGGACACACACCCTAATGCTTTCAAACAGTTCATCAGCCAGGAACTAAGCATGCAAATGTGTGTGTGTGTGTGTGTGTGTGTGTGTGTGTGATTCTTATTCAAACTACCTCATACCTCATCCATTGTCTGTGGCCAAGGGATGTTCATGGGATTTGGGGTCCCTGATTTCTGTACTTGTAAGCTTTCTTAGCCTTCTTTCATGCAAACT
This sequence comes from Bramus lutescens, assembly GCA_001685075.1. Taxonomy (NCBI): domain Eukaryota; kingdom Metazoa; phylum Chordata; class Mammalia; order Rodentia; family Cricetidae; genus Bramus; species Bramus lutescens. The sequence continues at coordinate 655,406 of LOEQ01000087.1, read as the reverse complement.
CATCAGTCCCGTATCTGCAGGCAAACAGTTAGAACATGTGGATTTCAGAATCCAGAAGCCTCCCATGTAACTGGGCCTATGCCACCTTCAAGGAGCTATACTCAGTCCTCACTAAATCCCAGCCAGAGCTGGGAATGGAGCATGAAGGGACTCTGCACCCCAATGTCTTCTCTGCTCCTGATACCCTCATCTGTAAAGCAGAGGAGAAAGACATGTCTCCCCCATTCCTGCTAGAAACAACATCCCAAACCATGGGGAAGAAGCAGTCCTTTGGCTAGAACCTGAGTAACCATTGATTCAGTCTGTAAATTTAGGTGCAAAGCCATTTCTGCGCTCATTTAGATCAAGACAATGACTAATACCTGGCGAGGCTCCCTTGTGGAAGCTGTGTGCCAAGGATGAAGTAGTGTTTGTTGTTTGGCCCACATGCATTTCTCTAGGAAACAAATGACCGGCTTCAAAGAAGTACAGAGCCCCCTTGCAAATCTTTGGGAGATTTCCTGTGTAGGTAAGGGGTGCTGGAGATGTTGAGAATCGCTCAGGAACCATTGCCAACCCCAGCTCATCCATGAGAGGAAGGGACCCCACTGTGCAGGATCTGGCTCCCTTACAGACCAAACCAGATCAAGGCCAAATGGTGGTCTGTTTATAACCTCGGCTCACTTGCAGAGACCATTTTCACTCGAACTTCTCACAGGCCAGATGTGGATTCTAGGGCAACTTTATGAAGTGTTACTATAAGGCAATGAATGTGCATTTTACCAAATGTTCCAGGCTCACAGAACTGAGTGTTGAAAATACCCCTTTGTCAATGACCCCAGCGCCTGCAGATGATCTTAATCCTCCATTGGTATCTGAGGTTTACAAACAGCAACAGAAGAGCTCTGGAACCCCAAAGGTGATAATCTGTCAGTGCCCAAAGCTGATAGTTAGGGTTATGAACAGCAGAGTCCCCCATCATGAAATTTTATCATCACCATCATAAATCAATGTAAATTTTTAAAAATAAAATTGGTTTTCCTTTGTGACCCAAACTAGCTGGGAAAGAAATGTGTGAGTGGAAAGAAAGGTGATATGGTAGTGATGGCAGCACCACTACTGTCTAAACTGAGTTTCCATGGTGATGACTCCATGGAAACAAGCTTCATTAGAAAGGTGGCTGGTAGTGATGGCAGCACCACTACTGTCTAAACTGAGTTTCCATGGTGATGACTCCATGGAAACAAGCTTCATTAGAAAGGTGGGCATTTTGTTTTGTAAAAGAATATTCAAAATATATAAAAATCTCAAAATATCCAGAGAGTATGGTCTGTATGTCTTTGGCATTCTTTTACCCTTCAATTTTCCGTCATGCTCCGAAGCAGGGTGAGACCCTCACCTAACAGAGCTGACCAGCTTGGACGTCCTAGCCTCCCTAATTGAGAACCCCAATAAGCATAAAACATGCACCTTCAGGTATTCTGTTACAAAAAGGGATAAAGACACACAGAAATGTTTTGTGTGCCAATCACATGGGCATGGAATGAACCATCTTACTCATTTGTTCATAGGCACACCTCTGATAAGGAAGGGTTGGCACCTGGCCACTGAAATACCCAGAGACAGAGTTTTGGTTTTCTGATGCATATAAAAGTTATGTTTAGGGGCTGGAGAGATGGCTCAGCTGTTAGGATCTTCCAGCAGACCTGAGCTCGATTCCCAGCACCCACATGGTGGCTCACAACAGTCTGGAACTCCAGTTCCAGGGAATCCAACATCTTCTTCTGGCTCCTGTGGGCACCAGGCATGCACATGGTGCACAGACATACATACTGGCAAATGCCCATACACAAGATTTATGTTATATACATAATTTATGTTTATCTTATATTTATTGGTGTTTTGTCTGCATGTGTGTGAGGCTGTCAGAAGCTCTGGAACTGGAGGTACAGACAGGTGTGAGCCACCTTGTGGGTACTGGGAATTGAACTTATGTCTTCTAGAAGAGCAGCCAGTGTTTTTAACCACTGAGCCATCTCTCCAGCCCAAGACATTTTTAGCACTATGTTTATAATATACTGTAATCCATTAAGTGCGTAACAGCATTACACTTAAAATATGCATATGGTTAATTTAAACAAATCTGTGAATAAAAATGCTAACGGTTCTCGGAACTCTTGGGAAAGGGCTGTGGTGATATTTTGTTTGTGCTTTAACAAATACAGCTTGCCTGAAGATCAGA
>LOEQ01000087.1:631337-653173 GCA_001685075.1 Bramus lutescens | reverse complement strand
AAGATCAGAGAAGCAGAGCAGCCAGCCACTAGTTCTTACCTCTATGAAATCCTCGGACCAAATGGGGTATCCTGTCTCCACAAGCCCTCAGACAGAATGCCACTTCTGTGAAATCTCAGACTGAATCCTGAGCTCCTGTCTCCTCCTGCTTTATATTCCTCCCTCTGCCGGCCATACCCCTTCCCGTCTCCATTTCCCTGGTGCTGGGTTTAAAGGTGTGTGCCACCGCTGCCTGGCCTCTATGGCTAGCTAGTGGGGCTAGCTCTGCACTCTGATCTTCAGGCAAGCTTTAATTCTTGGAGCACAAGCAAAATATCACCACGAAGGGTGATGCTTTCCATGGAAGAGTTCTTTGCAAAGCCTAGTAAAGTGTGCAAAATAAACTTAGATGCACCTGTGTATACTGTTGCCCCTGACAGATGGCTCACACAGGCTAGGCTTGCTTCATCTATCGACATTCTCAGGAGCACACTCCAGAAATACCAGGTTGGAATTTATAAAGTGAGGGCTCTAAAAATTATCTAAAACTTAGACACAACTTATGGGTACATCTTGATGTCCTATAAGCAATTTCTTTACTGTTGTTGTTTTAGAGTGCTTTAATCCAGCTTTCAAGAGCTGGGAGATACTCTGGATCTTAAATTCTGTGTTTAAAATGGAAACACCTGTCATCACTGAGACTGTGCTTTCTCCTGGAAGTGCTAGGGTTGTCTGGCGCACTGTTTATCATGAGGTGGGATGGTGTGAGCTCACAGGTACTCATAAGCAGTCCTCTTTGGGATTGCCTGCACCAGTATCCCAGGGCATAACCACACCCGGGCGCTGTATTGGTGGAAGTTACTTTCCCTGCTGACACCTGTGTAGAGATGACAGCATCTGTGGGGAACTGATTCCAGGGCCACCTCCCTGACCCCCACTGCCCCACAGATACCGGAGGCAGTGTAGCATTTGCCTATAACCTATGCATGTCCTTCATGTACCTTCAACTGTGCCTATGCTAGACACACCACTTGTTTAGAAGATGACAACAGAGGGGAAACTCCATACACATTTAATAATGACACATGTAAAACAAATTTTTTTCTTTGCATGTGTGTTTGTGCCTATGTGTGTGCATGCTCATGGATGCACATGCATTTCATGTACATAGGAATGCAAGCCTACGTGTACACATGCAGAAGGCAGGAGAGGCCATCAAGTGCCTTCCTCTACCCCTCTCCACCGCATTCCATGAAGATAGGTCTCTCACTGGACTAACGCTTATCATTTCAGCTAGGATGGCCGGCCAGTGAGATCCCGGGGTCTGCCTGCCTCTACCACTCAGAACTGGGTTTACAAGCTTGCTTAGCCATGACCAGCTTCTTATGCAGACCAGTGTCTTTGGCCACTGCACCATCTTCCTACACTAAAGTATTTTTTGGCTCTAGGGTTAATTGACTCCATAAACACAGAACTAAAGGATATTCCAGGCCAACCAGATACATCTGCTATTTGAGTCAGTCATCCCATCCTTCAGATAGATAAACTTAAAGTTAGCATGTCTGTGGCCTTGCATCTAAATTCACTTCCTTGGTAAACAGTGAAGCGGACCATCCCCCATTTCTCCAGTCAGCCTCACACGTCATCCTGATGCGCCCGCCAACAGGCATCTGTTTTAGTCTCTTCTCTCGCCACACCTTGAGGGAACCACAGAATCCATGAGCCACAGAGCTGCTCCGGTCCCTATTCCATCATGCACACTCGGTGATTCACAGCCTGACACAAGCTGGTTCTGTACTCATCTCTTAATGAGATACTGACATGAACAAGTCAAGGGATGAGGGAGCCCCCATGGAGGCCAGAATTCCCACTATGATACTGAAGATCACCCCAAATTCCTTAGATAATAGCTGATTGAGCCTTCTTGTTTGGACTTAATCAAAACATCATGCCCACTGCTGAGAATGAGCACCCAGACTCTGAGCAGAGCCCCAGCTTGAGGCAGAAGGAGATAGTTCCTCTGGGCGGGATGCCAAAGCTGCCAGGACTTAACTACTCCCAGAGGAAAAAGCGTTCCTCCCTGCTCGATTCAAATCTCTGATGGCTGATGCTTATCTTAAGGCCAAGGCCAATAACATCCCCTCCCTCCCTTTATAGCCAACAGTTAATTTCCCTGGGGAGTTCCAACTACTTTTAATAAGAGAAAATTTATCTCTCTCTCTCTGTGTGTGTGTGTGTGTGTGTGTGTGTGTGTGCAGAAGCTGTGCATACTCTGATATCTTCTTTAGTGTGAAGGTGACCTGAGCACTCAAGACTTTTTACACATTTGTGACATTGTCACTCACTGGTGACTTAAGACTCCTGGTCCTGCAGAAGAGAATTCAGGACAGAACCAGAAATTTAAAAAATAAAGCAGGTACGCTCATAAAGCCACAGAACAAAGCGCATTTCATCTCAGTGACCCTTTCTCAATAGCCCGCTGCGCACTGGGACCTAGAAGAGTATGTGAGGAGATCCCAGGGATCTCCACACTTTCAAATGCCCGACTTTTATATATTCTCGAGAAGAGTTTGCATTTCCGTCTCCACATGATAACATAGATCCTGAGTGGCTTGTTGACCCACTAGTAAAAGTACCATGGAGGGAAATCCCAAGACTGCCTAAGATCAGCCTTGGGAGATGTCTCATTACTTCCGTGCCTCCCTGCAGCTGAGGTCAAGGTCGAAAGAGCATCCAGAGGCTTAGTGAGTCTGAGATCTGTTTCCTTCTACACAGCGGTAGCAGCATTGGCTTGTGCTTGTGTGACTTTGGCAGAAGCAGAGCCTGAGGAAGCCTTGTGCCTTCTGATGAGGTAGGAAGCACAGACCAGGGACAGGGAAGAGGAAGGAAGCAGAGGGAGGCTGAGGAGAAGGGGAATCACATAAAGGCCATGTGCCTGGCAAGGTGCCTCTTACCTCCAGTGAGGCTTCAAATCGTGTGCTTTTCCCTAGACAGCAGTCTTGCAGAAGTTGGGATAAGCCAACTGGCTTGGGGACAAGCAAAAGAAAGATTTCTCCTGTTATCTTAGCAAAGAATTCAGGGCCATAAAAAGAGGCACCAATCATTGCCACCCCCATTTGTTAGTGAGGGGCTGCATTGTGTCATCAGTAGTCAATAGGTACCAGGTCCACCTTGCCTTGTTACCATCCTCAAGGCTATGGAGACAAACTATAGAGTATCCAGATTGTTCTATTTGTAGCTTTGGCTATCCTGGAACTTGCTCTGTAGACCAGACTGGCCTCAGACTTAGAGATCCACCTGCCCCTGCCTCGTGAGTGCTGGACTAAAGGCACATGTCACCATGCCTGGTGAGAAGAATGGCCTGCAGTCTCAGGGTTTGGGAAAGGAATGCTCCACTGCTACCTTCTTCAGTCAGGCGCACACCCTCTGAGCATCCAGGAGTTGTTTAGAAATCGACTGCCTCTGAAAAGCCAGAGGCAGCAAGGTGAGTCCTGCCCAGGATCATCAGAAGCCAGGCCATGAAGGTCCTTCCTAGCCAATGGGACTGCAGCAGAGAGCTCAGATGTACAGGGCAGAAAGAGAGTGTGTGGCAGGACATCTCTGAAGAAACCAAAAGGCACACAGTGAAAAAACAAAAACCCATAAAGGGGCTGGAGAGATGGTTTAGTACTTAAGAGGGCTTATGGCTCTTACAGGGAACTGAGTGTGGTTCCCAGCACCTGTATGGCTGCTCTGAACTACCTGTACCTCCAGTACCAGGGGATCTGATGCCTTCCTATATGTACGTGGTACCCATGTACTCAAGTAGGCTCACAGACCAGCACAAAAATAAAAAACAAATAAATAAAACTTTGCTTTTAAAAGAACAAAATTGCTCAGATAGAATATACATGCCTGGTCCAGCAGCAGCACCCCACAAAATGCTCAGACAGAACTTGCAAGTCAGATCCCCAACAGTGCCCCATGGGACATTCTCTGCTTAGGACTTACCTCAGTTTCCCCAGCTAGGACACTCAAAGGGAGTGGGTGAAATCCTGAGTGAGTGTGCATTATTGACTATTGACTTGAGCACAGCCGTGTTAAGAAGCCCAATGCCAGGATTGGAGATATGGTTAAGAGCACTGCCCGCTCTTCCGAAGTTCCTGAGTTCAGTTCCCAGAAACCACATGGTGGCTTACAACCATCTGTAATGAGGTCTGGTGCTCTCTTCTGGCCCTCAGGCATACACGCAGAAAGAATATTATATACATAATAAATAAATAAATATTAAAAAAGAAAAAAACAAGAAGCCCAATGCCTCAGACCCATGGAAACAGCAAAGCCTTCCTCTGGTTCAAGTACAGACATTAGGAAGGATGGCCCTTTAGCTAAATCCAGTTTATGCAGAAATTATCAACTACAGCTTCCCCTCACAGATGACTGAAGCCTGAACCTGTCCCCTACATAAACTCCTTCTGAAAATTGGCTAATCCATGCCCTCCTTTTCATTCCTAGAAACTGGCCTCCTCGCTTAGCAAGATATAATAAACAGGAGAAATTTCTGGGCTACTGGTGCCTCTCCATGAGAACACCTGGTTTGCCCAATCCCAACTTTCCTATACATGAATTTGTAGGTCTGTTTTTTGTTTTATTTTTTATTTCATTCTCTCATATCCCCTACCCCAAAGCTGTGCTGGTCAAAGCAGACATAAGAGAGAAGGTTGGAAGAGGGTGTGTGTAAGAAGCCAGCTGTGTCTCCCTTCCTGCTGGAGACGTTAGCTAAGCCCAATTTAGTTTGATATTTAAATCCAATTTTACTTCCAAGCCCAAATTAGACTGTTGTGTGACGTTTCCAGGGAAAATGTAGACAGATGTGCATTTACCTGAAGCAGAGTACCTACAACAGACCAAAGTAGTAGTTTTACCCATGTCTACCTTGGTAAACCAATGAGTTTATTGAGGTTGCTTGCAGAAACCTGGGTAGCTCTTGGGCATTCCTACTACAGAAAAAGCTCAGTTCACTAAAGCTGCATCCCCGAAGCTCCCTACCCAATTTCCAGGCAACTACACCATCTACAATCTTGGGAAGGGGACTCCTAGGTCTCGTGAGTCTTCATCTTTTCTCCAGGAGGGAAGGACAAGGCTCTACAATCTAAGCTCAAGCAGAGAGAAGAGTTTCTCCTGAGTTGTGTGTTCATTGCTACCCAAAGAAAAGTAGCCAGAAAGACTCTGGGCACTTTTGGGATGCTCTCTATGGCACAGAAAAGCAGACTGCAAGTGTGGAAAGATAGAACATGATGTCCCTGTGCAACAGCTAAGTAGCTACAGTAGCGATAGGACTGTGCTTGTGGCTATCCACCATTGTGTCTTGTCTTATTAAGTAGACATGATAGGAATGAGATAGCATTTAATCTTACAAATTATTTTTTTACCAAAGTAATTTATTAACATGGCACAGGACTCTGGACATGGCACGTAACTGAACAATCCTTGTCCTATTAACCCCCCATATCCCTATTGGCCTTCTCCCATCTCACCTGATAAACAGTCTTTGCCAACAGCAAAGACATCAAAAGTGAATTTCTAAGTTAAAAGAAAGATTTTTGAAATTAAAACTAACATCCTGGGACCCAATAATATCAATTTAAAACAATAGAAAAAGAAGTATAATTTGAGAAGATAGAAAGGGCACGAATAAGGATGTTCAGAATCGGAGGAAAGCGGTTGAGGGGATATCCGCAACACTTGGAGGAGAGAAGAGGCGAGGAGATGCCCACAACACTTGGGGGTGAGGAGAGGAGCAGAGGGGAGGGGAGGGGGCAGGGGAGGNGAGAGGAGAGGAGAGGAGAGGAGAGGAGAGGGCAGATGTCCACAAGGCTCAGGGAAGAGAAGAAGAGAGGGGAGATGCCCACAAGTCTTAAAGGAGGAAAGAAGAAAGAGATACCACAAAACTTGTGGTGCAGGAAGAAAGGAAGGCTGACAGGCTAGCTCCCTACTGCTATTTGAAACAAATTTTTAAAAAGTGGGGGAATGGTGGTGAGGGAGACAGGGGAGGGAAGGGACGAAAAAGGCATGTTTAAATATGAGATACTCTAAATGGACTTGAGACTTTTGTAATCATCTGGGAACAGAATAAGAAGGAGCTTTGCAGTTTGCTGGGGCCCACAGCAAGGGTCAGAAAGTAGCTAACAGGTTGCCCTGACCAGCCCCTGCAAGCCTCCAGTTAAATGAAAGGAAATACATCAAAGCAAGACACTAGGCTACATGCCAAATGTGAGGTGGAGCAGCGCATCTGCTTAGGAGCATCTGTGCCAAATACACACTACAGTCAGGTGTGCTACCCCAGAGCCACGGAAGAAACCCTCCTGTGCCAAATTGGGGGTAAGCCACAAGGACAACATCCCCCATGATAACGGGAGACTTTAAAGAGCCCTTCAAGCAGGACACCTCTCCTCCTGGACATCAACACCTGGCCCAGGCTGTCACTTTAATGGGAACACAGTGGGAAGAAGGGAGGGAATTCAGATGTAGAGCTTTGAAGGTTATGCTGAGTGAGCTGAATTAAATTACCTGGGATGGGAGAGAGCAGAGCTCAAGTAGAAGCCAAAAAGCTAAGTTGTCTGTGATCAGTCACTTGTCCTACCTACATACATATCTGAATGAGGTACATACGTACCTCATCAGGATCGCAGTCCAACTTAAGTTGGCTGAGAGAGGGAAGTGAGACAGAATGCTCAAGTTCTTTTCTTCTCCCTTTTTCTCCTTGGATGGTAACAAAAAGAGACAGTGGTGTGTGTGTGTGTATGTGTGTGTGTGTGTGTGCACGCACGCACGCACGCATGTGTATTGATTCCTGTTGTTTTCCCATTCAATAAAAATATCTCTCTCCCATTTCTTTTTTTATAATTGTCTCAATATTGAAAGTGCTTGTATGAGTGTATATTTTCTTTTATTTTACATGTGTGGGTGTTTTGCCTGTATGTATGTACACCACACGTATGCAGTACCAACAGAGGCCAGAAGAGGGGTTGATCCCCTTTGAACTGGATTTCGGGATGGTTTTAAGAACTTGAGAAGTTCCTAAACCCACAAGGGACACTTGCATTTTCCTAAGTGTTTGAGTAGCAGAAAGACTTTCAAAATCATGCGGTGGTGGTCTTCCTCCTCCATGACATTCCCAGCTACTTCACATTTCAAGGAATATTCTGTCTACACCAACAAGAACGTTGAGCATCCTGACAGCTCCCAGGAGGGATAGCACAGACCCACCTGCATGCTCCATGGAACACTCAACTCAATTTTCTTTGTATGGCAGGGAGAAAGGGACAATAATCAATATCCTGCCCCAAATTGCTGCCAAGCCTACATCCTTCCTCACAAAGCTTGGCAGTGCCCTCTAAGCAGGGATTACTTCCACCAAGTGCATGCTGTCACTGTCCTAAAGGAGGCCACATGAAACCCAGAGTTAGAATGGACGCCACCACATTTTCTTTCCCACCAAAACTTGTATTTCATGTTTGCCTTGGTGAGCTGGGATGCCGAAGAGGTAAGCACTTTACCAACCAGGACAGACGTCTGCAGAAGTGCTTGTCAATGGCTTCCATAAATTTCTCAGTGCTGTAAATTTCAGCTTTCATATCTTTCCAAGAAGTTCCTCCCACTGTCTTGGCAGTGGATGAACTTGCAGGAGGCCTGTTCTCCATCCCCACAACTGCCTCCCCACCCCCAACAGGTCCAGCCTTTCTGAAGTACTGGCTACTCCCTGGAACCCTTTCTCTCACCGCAAGCTTGCCCTGAATATAGTCCATCACAACCAAAGCAATGGATGCAAAGATTACTGCTAGTGCAATAGGAATGGGGGGTGGCTCCACCTAGGCTGGTTTGGGTTGGGCTGAGCCTCTGCATCTCAGAGTGAACATTTGCCTGCTTAGACCTTTTACAACCCTATCTTTTACTTACCTAAGTAACACTAGCCACCCTACTTCAACTCCATCACTTATCAACACACCTTTGTGTTGACTCTGTTTTGTTGTGCTTTTTTTTAATGTAGCCTAGGCTGACTTCCAACTTGCTTTGTAGGCAAGAATGACCTTGAACTTCAGATTTTTCTGCTTCTAACTTTCAAATGCTGGAGTTAAAGGCAACTGTCTCTACGCTAGTCTTATGCATTGCTGGGGATCAAATCCAATCTAGGGTTTCTCCTACATGCTAGGTGGGTGCTCTGCCAACTAAGCTATGACATGGAATTACCTGACTCCAGTGTGATGGCTTGGATGTCAAATATTGCCAAACTGGCTCATGTGTTTGAGGTCCTACTTGACTCCTAGATGGTAGACGTCAAAGAATCTGGCCAATTAGACACTACAGCCCCTACCAAGACAGCCCATGTCAGATACTTGGTAAATTCTAGAATCCTCAACCAGGTGGATCTCAAAGGGTACACTATGCAATAAATAATTACGTATTCCTGTGGCAGTTTGAATATAATTGTCCCCATAAGCTTATAGGGCGTAGCACTATTGGGAGGTATGGCTTTGTTGGAGTAGATATGGCATTGTTAGAGGAAGTGTATCACTGTAAGGTAGGTTTTGAGGTCTCTTATATGCCCAAGCTTTGCCCAGTGCCTCAGGTTATTTTCTGTTGCCTTAAGATTATAGACTCTCAGCTCCTTCTCCAGTACCATGTCTGCCTACACACTGCCATGTCCCACTGTGATGATAATGAACTAAATCTCTGACTGTAAGCCACCCCAGTCAAGTGTTTTTCCTTTATAACAGTTACCATGGTCATGGTGACTCTCCACAGCATAGAAACCCTACTAACTAAGACAATCCCAAATTTCTATGTTGGAATTCTAACACTCAGTGGGATGAAATGCAGCTCAGAGATGATTAGACTATGGAGCATGGCCCTCATGAATGAGATTAATATCTGTTTTATAAGACACTGAAAAGTAATTCCTTGGAAGGAAAAAATATGGCATCTGTGTGCAAACCAGGACTCTCGCTAGACACTGGGTCCATCATGAACTTGGACTCAGCACCCTTTGAAACTGGGAGAAATACATTCTTACTCTTTATGTCCTTCAGTCTATGGCTATCTCCTCTAGCAATCTGAACTCAGATGAAGCCCCAGACTTCTCTATGGAAGCCCTTTAGTCATTGATTTGTATGTCCATTGCTCATAATTCCCAAGAAGAATTTGAGACAAATTTCAACCTTAAGGACAGACATGGTGGCACATGTCTTTAATCCCATATTCATGAAGCAGTGACAGGTGAATCTCTGCAAATTTGAGACTAACATGGTCTACATAGTGAGTTCAAAGCCAGCATCAGCTACAACTGTTAGTGAGATCTTGTCTAAAGAAAATTGCTTTTACTTTAAAATGAATGCAAAATATTTTCTTCAAACAAAGAAAAATCAAGCCGTGGCTGCCATATGTTTTAATGAAAAATACAGAAAGGTTCTCAAAATGGATGTTTCGTGCATACCCCTTAGATAAAAGCTAGTGAGAGGCATTAAATCTTAATGGAGGGAGGCAGTTCTGGAGGGGACTGAGGTAATATGGACCAGACACATGGATTTCTGAAGAGCTAACTCAATACCAGGTCTGAGCTCAAAGAATGCAGATGAATGGATGTTTAACATGAACCTCGCCGGTCTCTTACACACATCAAATGCCTCCAGCCAGCTTCTGGCAAGTACTGAATTGGAGCAAACTCTTGATGCATTTCCCTGATGAGTTCCTGAAGTGTCTATGGATCTTCCTTAATCCACCAAAGCCGAAGGCACCCTTCCAGGATGATGGGGATGCCATAGGAAGTGTGGTAGGAGCTTCAGGACAGCCACAGCCAGAAAACATCTGTGTGCACCTCCAGGTGCCACAGGCAGCAGCCCTCCTTAAAGCAAACCTCATCGCATCCCTGCCAGGCTCAGCTTTCTTCAGAGACTCCCTGTCAGCTTCTAAATAAAATCCACACCCATCAGAGAGAGAGAAAAGGGTCTTCATAGAAAAAAAAATAAGTTAGAGCTCTGCCCCATGCTCTAAACCAAAATAACTTCCAGATGGAGGAAAGAGTTAAATGGAAGAAATAAAACAGAATAGAATCTGGTGGAAAAGACACAGGAATAAGCTTTCTCTGATCTGGGTATTGCAAAGATTTATAAAACAGACAAGCAACGGGGAAAAGATAGATAGATTGGAACATATAAAAATTAGAAAGGTCTATATATCACAAAAATTAAACCACGAACTCAAAAGGCGAGTGGCGAATGGGGGAGAAAATGTTTTACTATGTGATGAAGAGTTAATGTCTTTGAAATGGAAACAGTTCTTTGCAAAATAAAAAAGGGGACAGGGGAGATGTGGCAACAGAAAACAATGAGTGAAAGCTATCAGTGAGAGCCAAAATCGGGACTCATTGATTTCTTCAACTCCAGATCGCCTACCCTTCGGCACATGGGGGTGCTGGAAGTAGAGGGTGCCATAGATTGTCTAACACAAAGCTGCAGAGAGAGCTGGCTGCCAGGGCTCTGCTCCAGGGTCTCTTGCAATACCGTCCTCTTGAACAAAGCTAGTTGTCTCTCCTGGTATGTGTCCGTCCCTGCAGTGGGAGACCCTTCCTCCTGGTACTGGTCCACACTGGGGCTACAAAGCATCAGGACAACTCTCAAGATGACCCAGGTTACACCAGTCTGTCCTTGGCTTGATACTGCTTGCTCAGTCTTTCTCGTGGGTCCCTAGGATGATCCCACTACAGATGCCTTGTAGCCAAAACACTTCAGATCAGTATCCTGATGTGAGACAGGTGTTCGGTGTAACCTGGGGCCAATGACATGCAAATGAAAGCAGCGAAATGCCTTCTTGCCAAACAGTTAAAAAGATATTTTTAAATGATAATACTCAATAGCTCTGACTTTTGAAAAATTACTATTTTAGTTGCACAAATTTATGGGGTACAGTGTGACAATTTCATGCAGTATATGATGTATGATGGTTAAATCAAGATAGCGAAACATTTCCATCTCCTTACATATGGTTTTATTTTTTTGCTTATTATGAAACAATGATCCATATTTATAGGGTACACCATGATATTTCAATATGTATATATACTATGTACTGATCAAATCAAGGTAATAAATGTCTCCAACTCTTTATCAGCATTTTGTGTCTGGCATCTTCAAACTCCTCTCTTCTGTTGACTCACAAGACGCACAATAGGACAGGAACTTACAATACCCAGTGTTTCTATAGAAACAGCCTCCTTAGTCATTCTACAAAATGGTAGTAGAATTTAGGCAGACTGAGATGACTATGCACCTCTTATGATGCTTCCAGTTCTAAAGGCTTCCTCTCAGGGAAATATTTACCAGCTGTACGACTTCCATGTCAGACATCTTGAATGTGGGAGATGATGCCTGCTGAGAAATTCAATGTCCAAGTAAAAGAATTTTTTAATAAAGTATGGCATAAACCCTCTGCAGCCATTCTAAATCATCTTCTAGAATACTACTACAAATACAGTTGTAATATATATAACTACAAGAATAGCTACAAAGCTCATGCTTTAGTAGATAGTTAACAAAATAGCAGGTATGCTATGAGATTGAACTTCACGACTTAAATGGAAGGAGATTGTTGGAGTTTGGCTATGCCAAGTCCCTCAAAGGCTCATGTCTTAACGACTTGATCCCCTTTTAACACTATTGAGAGGAGGTGGAAGCTTTAGAGGCATGGCCTGCTGAGAGGTCTTAGGTCATGGTCTCTGTTTTGCTTCCTGGCCACAGGCAGATAATATTCTTCTTCTGTGCAAGTTCTTCCACCTGGATGTGCCCCTACTCCGATGACCATGATATACCCCTACCAAGATGCCATGATGTGTCCCTAACATGATAACTGTGATATTCCCCTACTGTGATGTCCTTAGTGTGCCCCTACCATGATGTCAATGATGTGCCCCTACCAAGATACCATGATGTGCCTCTACCATAATGTCCATGATATGTCCCTGTCATGAAGTTCATGAGGTACCCCTACCATGATGATTATGATGTGCCCCTACCACGATACCAATAATGTACCCCTACCATGATATGTCCATGATATGCTTCTACTATAATGTCCATGATGTGTCCTGCCATGATAACTATGCTGTACCACTACCATGATGCCGTGATATGCCTCTGCCATGATGTCCATGATGTACCCCTACCATGACACCTGTGATATACCCCTACCAAGATGCCATGATGTAACTCTACCATGATGCCCATGATGTGCCCTTTAACCACAGACCATGGACTGAACCCTCTGAAACTGTGTAACTAACATACATACATACATACATACATGCATACCCTTCTTTCTTATGAAGCTGATTTATCTCCAGTATTTGTGTGTGTGTGTGTGTGTGTGTGTGTGTGTGTGTGTATGTATGTGTGTGTGTGGTACTGGAAAGTTGACTCACACATCCTTACTATTCCCTGTATTTGGGTTACAGATATACTGTACTAGGCTAAAGTATAATGTAAATTTTAAATGAATGTTATGTCTTTCTGATAGTCAGACTCTGAACTGTTCCATGGTCCCCACATAAAGTCATTAAATTCAAAACCCTAGTATAAAGGTCCAGAGAGGATTTATTTAGTAAAGCCTATTAATGAACCATTTTGATTATTGTGCTGGCTAGTTTTATGTCAACGTGACACAAACTAGATTCATTTGGGAAGAGAAAATTTCCATTGGGAAAATGCTCCCACCAGATTGGAATGATGTGGGCAGCCCGTTGTGTGTTTTCTTGGTTGATGATTGATGTGGAAGAGCGCAGCTCACTGTGAGCAGTGCCACCCACGGACCAGTGCTCCTGGATGATATAAGAAAGCGGTCTAAGCAAGTCATGAGGAGTAACCAGGAAACAGCACTCCTCCACTGACTCTACATTAGCTCCTGCCTCCAAGTTCCTGCCTTGAGTCCCTGCCCTGACTTCCCTAAGCAATGGACTGTGATGTAAAACTTGAAGCTAAAATCTACCCTTGCCTCCCTAAGTTGCTTTGGGTCATGGTGTTTCTAACAGCAAAAGAAACCTTAAGACAGTTGTAGAAAGAGCACTTTAAAAGTAAGTTACTTTCTTCACTTGAGCAAATACATAAGATGCTGACGCCTCTCACCACAGTGATACCTAGGAAGGAGAAAGATTCCTGGAGTCACTTGTGTGTTAGCCAACTGAAGATGTCTAGTGCCAGTACCACCTCCAGGTCTGAATCTGAATAGAGGTGGGGGTGAAAGGAAGCCTACACCACAAACAGAATCCTCACACAAGTGCATGTGAGCAGCAGACATAGGACCAAACACACAGAGGATGCGTCAGTCCTCATATTCCTTGATCAAGAACAGCTGCAAACCTATTGAGTTCCCTTTTCTCAAGGGACACTTTTTCTAAGGTTTCGCAAACATGGCCTTCCATTTTCTCTTTCCAGGGAAAAAAAGTCCAAGAAAACAGTATGGTGAGATGCACTTGTAAGCCAGCTTTTTGAGAAGTAGAGAAAGGAGGATCAAAAGCTCAAGTTTATCCTAGGGTACATGGCAAACCCAAAGCCGGCCTGTAACATCTGAGATTCTTGCTCCAAACAAAAGATCATCAGTCTAATAAAGGAACATGACTCAGTTGTTCTAGTTTGCTGTCTGCTGCTATGAAAAAAAAAACACCAAAATAACTTGGGAAGGGAAGAATTTATTTGCTTACATGTCCTAATCACTATCTGTCACTGATTGGGACACAGAGCAGGGATTCAAGCAGGAACAAAGCAGAACTCCAGACAGGAGCTGATGCAAAGGCCATGGAGGGGTGCTTCCTATTGGCTTGCTCCCCATGGCTTGTTCAGCCTGCTTTCTTATAGAATCCAGGACCAGCAGCCCAGAGATGGCAACACCCACAATGGTGCCAAAGAGGTGGTCTGGATGCTCCCCCATCAATCACTAATCCAGAAAATGCCCCACAGACATGTCTACAGGTCAATCTGATGAAGGCAATTCCTCAACAGACTTGTCTTCTTCTCCATGACCCTTGTTTACTTCAAATTGACAAAAAATTTAATCAGTGTAGGAAGTAATGACTACATGTAACAAATGACACAAGAAAAGAAAGTAAGTTGCAGCAATAATCAGGGCTTGGGAAATTATGCAAAGACCTTGAGGGGCAGGGAATAACAGATTTGAGGAGCAAGTTATGCAATTCATTTGAAATGTAAAAACCAAGTGTGTGTGTGAAGTAGACTTTGCAGCCGATGTGGCAAAAGCAACTTAAGGAAGGGTTGGCTTTGGCTCACAGTTTAAAGAAGTCCCAGTATGATGGGGAAGGCATGGCAGCAGGGGTGGGGAGCATTGTGTCTGCAGCCAGGAAGCAGAGAGCAATGGATGCTGGTGCTCAACTCACTGTTTATTCTATCAGGGACCCCAGGGCATGGAATGGTGCTGTTCACATAGTAGGTCTTGCCTCCTGAGTTAAGTCTTTTTGGAAACTTTCAGACATGACCAGGGGTGTGTTTCCATGGTGGTTCTAAAATAAATCCAGTGAAGGAGATCATCAAGGTCAGCCATGACAACTAGCATATACACTTTGCAGAGGAACATTCACATTTATGTGCATTCAGTAACATTTTTATGTTCATGTATGTACATATTCCACAATCAAGGGTCAGCAGACCACTATAAAAAGCTGAGTGTAACTAACCACTGTGTATCGTGTGATCTGTGCCAACTAATCTGCCACTGTAAAGCTTCCACAGAATATCACTGGGGGCTCTTTAGGGCTTACTTCAGAGCATCTCAGACTTAGCTTGCAACAGAATCACTTAGAAGGCTTGAGAAAACAGATGGTGCTGCCCTGCCTCCACCATTTCTGCTTCCACAGGGCAAGGGTGAGTCTCAGAGCTTACATTTTTAACATGTGCCCAGTGAGCTGAGGCTGCTGGACCAAGGACCACACCTGGACAAACATTACTCCAGGCTCTACTGTGAGTGACAGCTCTCTCATTAAGGTGGAAGTCATCCATGAAAAATGTCATGTTTTCTAATTCTTTTAGACAATAAAACATAATGCTGCAGCTGTCTCACCAGTGGGCAACAGTCTACCCTTAGAGGTAAACTGTTAAATATTGTCCCTAGATCTTTTCCTGTTTAGCAGTGTAGGAGAAAGTGAAAGTGGCCTGCATAAGCTCATATTTTGCATGACTAGCCCTCAGCTGACAAACTATTTGGAAAGGACTAGGAGGTGTAGCCTTGTTGGAGAAAGTATGTCACTGGGGGGAGAGGGGCCTTGAGGTTTCAAAAACCAATACAAGGTCCAGTCTCTCTCTCTCTCTCTCTCTCTCTCTCTCTCTCTCTCTCTCTCTCTTTCTCTACCTGCTGCCTGCAGACCAGAATACAAAGCTCTCAATTACTGATCAGGTTCCATGCTTCTCTGCTTCCTACCATGATCATGGATTAAGCTTCTAAAACTGTAAGCAAGCCCCCAAATTAAATACTTTCTTTTATAAGTTACTTTGATCTTGGTGTTCCTCACAGCAACAGAACAGTAACCAGGACAGTGCCCAATTCCCAAGCCGTCAGAAGTAGATAGGCGATGACTGACTTAGACAGAAGTGGAGAACTGGGCTGCAGTTCCCATGGTTTAGCTAATGGGCAATCTCCTTCTAGCTGTCAATGAATGAGCCATTGTGCAAACCACAGTGAGTGAGCCTTAGCCCAGAGCTCTGCTGTAGCTCCAGTGCCCAGGATGAGAATGGCGGGCAGGAGGAGCCCGTGACTCCTCCCAGGTCAGCACCAGATCCGCTAGTCTCCTGATGAGTCAAGGGTCTGGGAGAGGTGGGTTACAAGGCTAGCCCTTCATGGCTCCAGTAGAAACCACTGATAAAGCTTTTTTGACCCTCTCCTAGAAGCTGTTCCTTCCACACAGCCTTTGCCCTGCTCAGTTTCTAAATGCTGCAAGTGGACTCCTGGTCTTGTTTGGTCAGGACGGCAGATGCTCACTCAGTTCATGGGATCTTTGGCTTCATCCCTTCTGGGTCTGGCCACTTGAGGTTCAGAGGTTATAAAAACAGCACAGGGCTCTCAACCTAATACTCAGCGGAATGACCTAAACAGGAATATTTACCTTCAGATCTTCCAGCTTAACTCTCTGAAGTGTGAATGGCATTAGAGACTGAACCAAGGCCTCCACATCTGTACTAGCCGCAGCCTGCACCTTAGTTTTTTAATATTGGTTTAACTCTTTCATCTTGAGCTACATCTTGCTGACATGCTAAAGTTAAGACCTATCTTGAAATCCTTCCCTTGATTCAGGCTCCTGGGTAGCTGGGATTAGAGTCATCTGCTTCCATACCTTGGACTTCTGCTGTGCACTAAGGTTTGACCATGCTAAGTTGGAACAGGAGCACTACCATTGACCTGTTTTCCAAAAGATAATACTCTAAACCCATTACAAGAAAGCCAGGACCCAGAAAGGCAATGACTACCCCACTGCCACAGGCTGGCCACTGCAAAGCATGCTTGGAGCCTGTACCCTGGGAGCTCTAGCACTTTCTCTATCCCACACTCATTGTCTAAGAGGTCACACCCAAGTCATTCAGCCTTCTTGAGTACTCCTGTGGCAAAGGCTTGAGGACACAAGTCCTCAGCCCAGAGCCACTTATTTCCACAAGGAAGTTACAGGTCCTGGGTTTGGTGGTGTCACCTCCCTCAGGATAGTGAGAGGTTTTTGAACACGGTTTCCCACAAACCTGAGGGAAAATGTTTACTTGGAATGTCATTTGCTCAAAATATATGGGGGGGGGTTCAAAAAATAAAGAAAATAAAGAAGGAGAAAGAAAATGATTAAATTTTGCTTTAATGCTACCAAATGCACCATGCAGGTTTGTAATTGACCATGAGAGTGTTGGGAAAATAAGATCTGTCCCCTATAAATCAGAATGCCTTCAACAGGCTCTATCGTAAATGCTGGTCCTGGCACTGGCCAAAAAGGCTCGTGTTTAGAAATTGTTCCCTGATGTTTTAAGTCAGTGCACAAACACAAATCATACAAAGGACTTCAAAAAAAGACTTAGCGGTGTGGCGATTTATTATAAGCTGTGTAATTTTCATCAGTCAGGCAGCCACAAACTGTAATTACCTCTCTACCCAGAGTTACAGTTGCTTTCCTTACATTTTCCGAGTCACGTGTCCCTCCCCACAGCCACAGAGACACTGGGTGGAAAATGCATTTATTTACTGCCGGCCCTCCTAATGGCTTCTTACTTGGTTTCTAAAGATGTTATCAAGTCGCTTGCTTGCCTTCCGCCTCTCTGCCCCAAGTTAGACATTTGGAGAAGACAAAGAGACTCAACTTGAAATCTTCGGTGGAGTCTCCCCAAACCACCCCACCCTCCACAGATAACCAGATCCAGTGGGAAGACCCTGATAG
The DNA here is from genome assembly GCA_001685075.1 of Bramus lutescens. Classification (NCBI taxonomy): domain Eukaryota; kingdom Metazoa; phylum Chordata; class Mammalia; order Rodentia; family Cricetidae; genus Bramus; species Bramus lutescens. The sequence goes on along the minus strand of LOEQ01000087.1, from coordinate 635,754 downwards.
GTTGGCTAGAGCCCAAATGCTGGAGGTGGATTAAAACTTCTTGTCATTAAGCACAACTACTAGCCTCCTGGTCATATACGGGAAGCGGGGGTGCCTCCATTTCATCCCCTATGTTTAAAGCTTTACACACACACACACACACACACACACACACACACACACACACAAATCTAAAAAGGGCTGGCAAAGTGAATTTCCGTCCTGACTTCTATGTGCATGAATGTGTTATTTAGAGAAAAATGCCACGTCCTCTACCTTCAGGGATATTCCTTCTCTCCTGTAATCTCGTTGCTTCTGAGGCATTAAAAACTGGAAACAGGTGTCATGCGTGGACTGTGGGGTGCGGGAGCAGATGGGTGAGGAGTGCACCCACCGTGGGGATGTGGCAATAAAGGAGGTTTCAGAAGAGAAGGTACCGGATGCACTAGAGATGAAAAGTCTCCTTCTTGCTTACAGTAAGAGACAGCTTCATGTCATGAGCCAAAGGAGACTCCCCAAGGCTCTGCAGGGTGATTGCCACTCTGCCATCAGTAGCTATGATCTGAGCACGACACTGAGTGGAGGTGAAGCTCTGCTCCTGGAGAAGCTATGGCTCTTCCAGCTTCAGCACAACTGGAGTAGCTAAGAAAGGTAAGGGATTGCGTGCCAACACTGGGAGCGTTCCTCCCGATTGTTGCTGTTGCTCTTGTCTTCCTTATTTAAACACTTCTTTACATAGGAAAGTGTTCTTATCACCTGAGAAACACCTCACTGTTGGTGTTGAGAAACAGAGCAACCTAAGTTGCACAGATGCGGGGAGGGGTGGGGTAGGGGGGATGCTGGGAATGTAAGTACAGGGGTGAGTGATACTGTCCGCCCTAGTGTCTTCATTTTATGAAGTCCCAGAGACATCTAGTAAGGAACCAGATTCAAAGAGTTACTTAATTGCTAGTGACCCAAAGGCAAGCCAAGACTCTGCCTTACCAAGTCACCCCTCCTCAGTACCTTGGCTTGATTGACAGGGCTGCTGCAGGAGACACTGTCTGGCTAGCATTGCCACTTTCCATTACTAGGGTCTCATCTTCTCTGGCATGTTTGAATGCAGCTTAGAGGGAGAACCCTGATGTTGATGAAGCTTGCATGCCCTGGCTTCCACACCAAGTCCTTCCTGAGAAGAGTCACAGGTGTGGGAATAGGAATAAAACTAGAGTCTTTCCACTGGGGTCAGGCTGTAGGGCCACCAGCCACATAGCGTGAGCAGTGGCCAATCATTTGTAGCTGTTGGAAGCTTAGGAGCATCCTTGTCCTACCTCACACGATTCCCATGTGAATGGGAAACAGACATTTTCGTGCCACTCCAGATGTGTGCATTGTCTGTGCTGCAGCTAGATTAAACAGAATGAATACTTTATATGGCTGGCTCATTATAGGCAAAAGGTCTGCTTTGTGAGATTGTCAACTGGAAGCGCTCTTGCTTTCGGATGAGCCCATTGCTTTGGTAGAAATTCTACCCCTTCTAGCTCCCCTTCCCAGCCCCATTCCCTTATGTTCACAAATGACCACATCATGTTGCCAAACTGTTGGAGCCATGTGGAAATTGGGCATGGAGGTTTTTTTTTTTAAAGATTTATTTATTTATTACATATACAATGTTCTGCCTGTATGGATGTCTGCAGGCCAGAAGAGGGCATCAGATGTCATTACAGATGGTTGTGAGCCACCATGTGGGTGCTGGGATTAATGAATTGTACCACAACTCCAGGTTGACATTAAAACTTTTAAATAAAGGATAATATTGATAGCTATGATTTGAAATGTTTTACCATATGTTGACTTCAGGGTATATAGAAAAGTAAGTACATTACAGAAAGGCAAGATCTCTTGAAAGGTGGTGAGATGAAGGGGTGGACATATGTCGTGCTTTGTTGACTCAAGAAGGGTCACATGGCAGCCAGTGGCATAGTGGGTCTGGGGACAAGCCTTACACACTCTCACATAGTCTCCCAAGGATCTTCCTGAGTAATGAATATGAGACATGGGGCATGGATATCTGGTAGTGACATCAAGGGCGTAGAAAAGATAGACAAGAAAGACCAGGCATGAGGAACCAGGGAAAAAGTCTTAGAAAGTGTTGTGCAGCCAGGTGACAGGGAAGCAGGAGGTACCCAGAGCGTCAGCAGAACCCAAAGAAACAGGAATAAAGTGTTCTGAGCCGGCAGGCCTTATGCTGCCAATGGCCAAGGGCTGGAAAGGAAAGCAAATCAAGCCACAGACAATGAGGTTCCATTTGTTGCACAGCTGAGTGAGAAGCAGACTCCTCCTTGTACCTCAGACCTGCCAGGGAGTCACCGGTTCTATAACCTAAACTTTAAGTCAGCTTGTGTATTTGGGAGGAGCACATGTGTAGGCATGATGGAGTGTGTACATCACCATGTGCTTGTGGGAAGTCCCAGGACAACTCCAGAAACCTGTTGCCTCCTTCAAACTTGCCGAGGCAGGGCCTTTCTTACTGTCATGCTGTGTGCGCTGGACTAGATGGCTGTGGACCTGCGGGTGAGCCTCCTATCTCTGTGCTGACATTACACCACATCAGAATTTTAACACGGGTTTTGGGAATTGAACTCATGTCCTCAGCCTTCACAGTAAGACCTTTTACCCACTGAGCCATTTCCCTGGGCCAACCTCCACAGCCTAACACTATTCAATTCTTGAGACTGACCACAGATCACTTTGACCATGGATCCCATCCTGGAGAGTCCAACACTTGATCAATCCTCAGTTTTCTTCCCTTTTAATGTATGTGGCATTCCATCTTCACTCTGTTTTTAGGGTTTCTTTGCAATCTGCCTCTCTCACACTTGTCTCCTGTGTTGGATTTACCTCTCCCTAGACTGTAAATCCCAAGAGAGCTGGGACTACATTGCATACCTTAAAACTTCCTAGAATTAGTTTAAAATCTGCCTTCAAGGAACTGGAGAGATAGCAGGCAAGAGCATGCACTGCTCTTCCAGAGGATCAAAGTTCAATTCCCAGCACTCTGTCAGGCCGCTTACAACTGTCTGTAATCCCCGCTCTAGGGGGACATGACACCTCTGGCCTCTCTGAGTAACCACATTCTTGCTGTGCACATCCACACATAGATACACACATGCACACATAACTTAAAAAATGTTTTAAAGTAATACAACTCATTATTACTGTGTAGTAGTCTCTAGTGAACAGCCTACACCATCCTCACATCTAACATTCTCATGTCTCTATCACAGTTAACATACTAGGATATTCTTGGCGCTTTATTGGATGAATGATGTCTTTGCATTAATTAAATGGCAGGGCAATGGTAACTCACAGAAGATGCCCTGGGAAGGGAGAGTGACAGACTATCATGTGCCTATGGCTGCTGCCGGCCTCGGCCCTTTTCTTCCTGTCCACATCTGATCCGGACTATGCAGAAGCTCTGTGCAGACTATTCAACTTAACAATAATTTGACATGGGATTTATCAACTCCAGGATGTACAAAAGCAATGTATAGTCAATAAGACAACACTTGGAATTTGGAAATTTGTTTTCTTTCTGGAAAGCAGACAGCCTGGCTCTAGTCTGCCGCATGAGGTGAAGTAGACAGTCCAAACCCAGTGCTAGGCTGCGATGCTATGGTGGTCCTATAACCCCATCTCAAGTCAAGGTGCCTCTGTTCTTCCTATGTCTCACCTCCTTTGCAGCTAGGAATAGGCAGGAGATGCCAACATGGCCAATGAGATGCTGAGAGGGTTCCATGAGGGTATCAAGGGTGGCTTTTACTTTGGTCAATAATGGGAACAAGCACAATAGACAAACCTCTTCCTTCTTTGCCCTGCCCGTCTTAAGGGTTCTGAGTATGAGATCTTTTGTTGGGGTGACACCCTGTAAACATAAAATGGGTTAAAAAAAAAAGAAGGTCAAAGTTGCTGGATCTGATCTCACTGAACTGTTGAACCAAAGCCAGCAACCATATGCCTCCAGGATCAGAGCTGATGGGACTGTCTCACACTTGTAGCTGTTAGTGCCTGAAGCAAAAGACCTTATGGATTTCAGCCTATCCTGGGGGCATGGCAACGAAAATCTAACCCAGCCTCTAGGAACTGAACTGAAAAGAGCCAAGGAGTTACCAACATGGCAGGAAGCCTCTCAGGCAGGCCTCAGAGGCTAGGCATCAGTTTAGCATGGCATGAAACAGACATGTTTCCTGTGTGAAAAACTGGGCAAGGCACCTTCTGGTTCTGAGATTGAGCAGAGAGCTAGCAACTGCAGACAAAGACACAGGCAGAAGCAGTCTCTCGGAACCCCACAACTCCGACATGGAGGCTACTCTTCTTGAGACAGATATAAAGCAAAAGAACTATGAAAGAAAACACGTAGTTATCCTCCTGGATATCGGAAGTAGACAAGATTGCCAGG
>LOEQ01000087.1:608123-628239 GCA_001685075.1 Bramus lutescens | reverse complement strand
GTCGCCTACTGCAATCGGGAATGAGGGCCTTGCACCTCACCTGAACAGTAGAGCTGGCCCTGGTAGTGTATGTGGGTGAGACAGACACAAAGACCTAAGAGCAGGAAAACCTGAGATCTGAAGATCCAAGGGCAGGAAAACTGCCCCTGGTCCTCACTGCAGGCTTCATCAGTGAGCTAACCAAGGCAGTGCTGGAGGGCTTGTCCAGGTAATAACAATGTGACCAACCCACAAGCTACAACCCATGCCCAGAACCAGGGCTGTGGGTTGGCTTGCCCCAACATCCGCCTCATCTATGAACTGTGAAGGGGATGAACCTGTGGATCAGAAAGAGCAGGATCTCCATGACACAGGACAAGAACAGGAGAGCCAAGAGGATCCTCAGTGAGAGCCTGTTACTGGTGGTCTAGTAGAAGCTGATGACTGTAGGCAAATAAAGATGTATGAACTAAGGGATAAACTGGGTGATGAAATGGGCCACACTACAGCTTCCACAATGAGATTCTTCTTTTGTTTTGGGGTTTCCTTTTAAATTTTGTTTTGTTTGGGGGTGAATTTGCAAGGGCAGAGGTCAGATGTGAGGGGATGGGGGGAAAGTGGGATCAGAATGCATGTGAAACCCACAAAGAATCAATAAAAGTTAACATATATATACACATATACATACATTTAAAAATCCACAAATCAATGGGAAAATCAAAACTCCATAAACACTGTCCACAGAGCTTTCCTGTGGCTGCTGACCCTTCTCAGAGGTCACCTCCAACTTCACAAAATTCCCTTATTTACTATACTCAAGAAAAATAAACTGCACAGTTACATATGATAGTTAAAAAGAAAAGTAACCAAACTAACCAGGAATAAAAAGGAAAGAGCAACCCCCAAAATAATAAAAATTCAAAGTGTTGAGTTAGAAAACAGAGAGAGTAAACTTGATCATTAAATCTAGATATGGCTCTTAGACACATCGTGTAAAAAAGGGTGTGGGACTTTTCCTGGTAGGTCTGGGTAGTAACCATGGAGACATTGGAAGCCACATACCGTTTCTGCTACACAGTCTGTTTCTTTATTTGCCTGTTTGCAACTCTTTTAAAAATGTAGAAGCTGAGTCCCAGTTTCAAGGTCAAACAAGAGCTGAGACCCACATGAGCCCACCAACTACAGTTTGCCATCACCCAGTGCTTCTCCAACCCTGGCTGAGCACCAAAACTTTCAAAAGCTCCTGGTACCTGGGCCCCACCAAGCCCCCATTAAGATCTCCTAGTTGACACTAAGGACTGAAGGCTTTGTAAGAGGCAAGCCTGGGACCCGATATAATCAGAGTCTTTTCCAAGAGGGTTTGATCATAATATTATACTGAGGGTTTGTGAAATTACTGCCGAGTAGGAGTCTGAAAAAGCATTTTAAACAAATACCTCTGGGAAACTATTATGATTGTTTAAACTTAAGGGAGCATTGGCCAGTGAGAAGACTCAGTGTGTAGCATGAGAGCCGGCTTGTTGGGGTTTCTGTTCTGCCCAGTACCCCACAGCCGNGGGCTGGACTGCGAAGAATGGGCTTCCTCCTTTCCAGCATTCTCCTGTTCTCATCTCACTGCCTCTACTTCCTGTCTGCTTGACCCGCCTATACTTCCTGCCCGGCCAATCAGCGTTTTATTAAAATACATGATTGACAGAATACAGACAATTCTCCTACAACATCAGTGCATAAAGACTCTTGTTCCCCCAAGCCTTACCACTCTGCTTGATTCCTAGAACCCTCTGTGGAAGGAGAGAACCAACTCTATAAAGTTGTCCTCTGACCTTCACATGTAGATCATGGCATGTGTGCATGTATGTGCACAGACACATAGAAAGAGGGGGGAGCACAATAATAATAATGTTAAGGAAGAATTAGTAATAAAAACAATTTCACAAATATCAACATTAGAAAATTTTAAATGATTGAAAATGACAAATTTGCATTTGATTTTTGAACTGATAGAAAAATCTGTGTGTAGGTAATAAGTTTGGATTTCCTAAAGACCTATCCTCACCAGTTCCCAAGCATTCCACATTACATTACAAGCAATTCATTTTATATCTTCCAGAAACAGATAATTCCCATGTAGAGATCCGAGTCTACTTCAAGTTGGCTCCAACTTCTGGCACAGCATTTGTCAAAATTAGGGTCTGCCAGCCTCAAGCTTAACCAGATAATTCAAAGCTCCAGCCCAGACAGGACGTAGACAGAAGCCGACCAAGAATTCTGTGGGACCAAAGAGATGCCAGAGCAAAGACACATTTCATGTGGAGTCTGGCTACCAGATCTGAAATGAAGTAAGCATTTACAAGGGCTTCAAGTGGTTGGTCTACACTGAGATCTGTTTAGTCTGTTTAGGAGGGATTTGTATGTGTCTAAAATGTTAACAAGGCAATGGAGAAGAAACACATAGACGGAGGCATGTGGTCAGGCTAAGAGAACATGCTGGCCATCTTCCCACTCTAGAAAGCATACCGAAAGGTGGGGATTGCAGGACTACCCCAAAAGAAGACATTTGAAACAACTAGGAGGAAACCAGTGACTGATGAGCGACCATATCAACCAGGAGAAGCTACACCATACACAGGGAGGAGAGTAATGTGGGACCAGACGCACGGACTTACGACATGCTTCATTTTCTTTGGCCATGTGGAAAAACAGGGCAAAGAAACCAAAGCAGGGGGTACCCAGAGTTGGTGGTGGATAGGGAATCTACAGAAGCCCAGTGTGAGAAGAGCCGTGAGCTTCCCTGAGCCAGAGGGTCTGAGGAAAACCCACAAGGTGAAGGAGCTCATGCAAGGTGGATACAGCACCACATGGGCTGAGCAGACTGTGATAAGTGAAGGGCCACAGCGTCTGGAAAGGAAACAAAGATGGATGAAGGGAAATGGCAGAGACTGGCCACTGCAGCCTTGCTTATGGGCCCTGCTCCTGCCCCTGCATTTCCAGGTGTTGGTGCAACTCTGGAAGAACTCACGCCATCTCCATGACCATGTCTGCTGAGGACAAAGATGCGAGTGTCCAGCTTCTCCTCAGCAAATATAAGATAAAGGCTACCAAGAGGGCTCTGTGCTGGTGGTGTACACTAACAGTAGAAATAGCAAGCAAAGGGAGTTGGGAAGAAACACTTTTGGCCTCAGGAGAAAGAGCCCAAAGAGCCTACGTGAGCGCGTGGACCCTCGCCATGGGAAACTCCATTGGGACAAGGGCAGAGAGACACAGCCAGCAGGCACAGAAACTATGTAGTAATTCAGAAGACCAGCAGGGCAAGACTGTAACAACAGACTGACCCAGGCATGGGGCTCGTGTTTTTAATCCCAGCATTCCAGAGGCTGAGGCAGGAGAATGGGGACTAATAGACTCAGAAAGACAAGCACCACATTCCCAGCATGAGGAATCTAAATTACGCGCAGACACACAAGCACACATACACACACATGTGCACATCCATACACATATTACATGAGAGTATAAAGGACTATGTGAGAGAAGTAAAAGTCTAAGGTGGGACAGACAAGAGAGGGTAATGGAGGATAAAGAAAAATGTCTCATGTTTTCTCTCTTACGCGGAATCTCTCTCTTTCTCTCTGTATGTATGTATTTATGGCTGTGTATGTGCATGTGTGGACAGATGTGTGTGTACAGGTGGGTGTGCATGTGTACGTGTAGGGGCATAGGATGTGGTGGATGTGCTGAAAGCAGAAGAGGGAAGGACTGCTATTTTATTAGTGGGAAGAGGATCACTGCAGGGCATGGGGACCAAAAGGAGATAAAGATGGGTGGGTGCAATGTACGCGTGAAAGGTCATACGAAGCCCATAATGAGCCAACTAAGAGCTAAGTCTCTACAAGAGAAGTATTCTGGGATGCTGTAGACTATGCCAAGCAAGACTCCTCTCTCCTTCTCACCAACACTCCCAAAACATTTATTCAAACAGGAGCCTACATAAGAGTAAGTTCTGCCTAGACAACAAAGAGGACCCTAAGAAAGACATACATGTATCTAATCTACATGGAAGTAGAAAAAGACAAGATCTCCTGAGTAAACTGGGAGCATGGGGATCATGAGAGAGGGTTGAAGGGGAGGGGAGAGGCAGGGAGGGGAGCAGAGAAAAATGTAGAGCTCAATAAAATCAGTTTTTAAAAAAGAGTGAGTTTTGTGTGAGTCTAAATTCGGAGGTCGTGCGTATTGCCTCTTAGTTAATTTTTCTGTCTGTTGGTCATCGGTTTTTGCTGTGTGGCACACTGTCACAGAGAAGTGGTTTAAGATGAAAAACACTAATTTAGCCCACTACTCAGGGGTAAACTGATCGGGCCTCAGAGCCAATTCTGCTGCTCTTTGGAGTGACGGCATTGACCTCCAGCCCACCATCTCCTTATAGAGCTTGAGTGGCTGAGACAACAGGCACTTCTGGGCCACGCCTCACCCAGTGGCTGAGTCTGAGCTTCTTTCTGTGGTGGTGGAATGTAGGGGTTTCTAAGTACATCGGGAGAACAATCCCCAAAGTAAATACTAAGTCAGTCTTTGTCTAATTTCCCACGTCTAAGACAAGCCACTGAGAAACTAGAGGCACATCTTCACCTTTTACTAAGGGCACCTGAAATGGCACATATGCATGGTCATGGACAGGTGGCATTTGTAGCCACTTGTCAGTCTTCCATAGAAGGAGAACCATGAAGGAATTCCACAAGTCCACAAAGCAGAACTCGGAAAGTGTGGGCTCAGCTATCCCAGAGGGTCCAGCCTCTGCTGAGTGGACAACTTCCAGCCCACCCAGCTCAGAAGTGTGTGGAGAGGTGTTTGTCTATGTTTACATGTTCATTTCCTACATGCTTTCAGGCCAGCAAAGGTGACTGGCAACCCCACAGAGTCATCATTTATCTTGTGTCTCCAGCCTTGGCCATCTGCCCGCTGCCAGTTCCTTTAAGACGTACCTTTAGTGATAAAGTCCACGGGTGGTCCACAGAGCTTGGGAAATCAGCATGCCTTTTGGGGTGGCATATCCTGCTGATGCTTGGAGCAGTTCAAAGTGGGATAATTTAAAGCTCTCATTTGACTCAAAGAATGTATCTGTGTTTTGATCCACCTTCCACTGTGACAAACACTTCCTTCCCTATCACATTCAAACATATGCCCCTTCAGAAGCTTGCAAACTCATCCCCGTCCAAGGGATGGGTTTCCCCCAGATTGTTCAAGATGATTAAGAAAAGGGTTTAATATCCCAAGTTCATTTTTCAGTAGCTAACTCAGATACACCCAACACAGCAAAGCTCCTAAGCTTTCTAAGTTACTAAACTGCTACCCCTAATTCTTTGGAGCTGTAACCCTGTAGTCAGAGGCTGTTTGTTCATTCAGGCCACTCAGACCCAAAATAATCACACAGAAACCATATTATTTGCAATACTGTTTGACCAACAGTTTAAGCATGTTTTTAGCTAGCTCTTATATCCTATACTAACCCATCTCCATTAATCTGTGCATCAACACAAGGTTGTGATCTACCAGCAAAGTTTCAGCAGGCTCTGGTGGAGGCATCTGTCTCCTGCAGTGGTTACATGGCTTCTCCCTGACTCCACCTACTGTCTAGATATATATTCTGTTAAGCTATTAGCTCAAAGCATCTTCTTTATTAACCAATGGTATTCACAGCATGCAGAGTGGAATCCCACATCACAATCCCAGCAGTCATGATTCAGAGGCCACTTCCTATCAAATGTTCATTTTTCAAAGAGAGATAAAGGTAGGCCAGCTCAGCCAGGTTATAAGGATGACAGAGGTGCTTCCGCAGGCTGCTGGAACATCAGTAGTTTTACTCTCTCCTGAAGGCTGTGCAAAGTGGTTCCTTAACACTCACAGCCCAGGCCCATTTCCTGACTTAGCAAACTTCTTAATGCACAAACCCTTTCTGAGCAGGAGCCAGAGCTACCTGGCAGTACATTCAACCAGTGAGTAGGAAATAGAAGATGGGCCGTGGGGGTGCACACCTTTAATCCCAGCACTTGGGGAGCAGAGGCAGGAGGATTTCTGTGAGTTTGCGGCTAGCCTAGTCTACGAAGTGAGTTCCATGACAGCCAGGAGTGTTGCACAGAGAAATCCTGTCTCAAAAAAACCCAAACAAACAAAAAACCAAAAACAAACAAAAAAGAAAATAGTAGATGCTCCCAGACACTCCCACTGTAAGCCAAAGGTCAATTGTGCAGTACAATACAGGAAAGGGGCCTCCAAATTGTGCACCCATATCCAGATGAAGAGTGAGAGGCTGCACTAAAAGAACAGGACCATATGTCATCATGTATTGCTGAGCGCCAGGCAGATATTCTGAAAACTGCTTCTTTAATTGATTTTGTCTCTGGGTCAGCATCATAGGGTGAACACCGTAAACCTAGATAGACGATGTGGCCTATGCACACCTATGTCTGGGGAAGAACCCACTCTCTTGGGTGATGTGACCAACTGTATACCTAGGTGGCATTGTACAGCCTACTGTTTTCAGGCGTTTGCCCTTCACAAGATGCTACCATCTTGAACACTATGAGCAGCTGAAAGCCAAACAGTATTTGCACACCTAAGCCCGTGTAAACCTAGAAAAAGGTATAAGTAATCTGTAGGAACGTTTCCTTTTGTGCTTATTTTGTCACATAAAGATTATACGTTAGAGGTACACGACGAGACACTTTTAAACAGTGAAGGACACGATAAGAAGTGATTTTGAAGCTCACCACCCAAAGAGGAAGATGATGATGACGACAGCCAACACTGTAGACCCCAAAGCATTTTGCCCACAAGTTGACAACCCCTCAACTGTAATTTCAGCCACTCATTACACAGGCACAAGAAAGGGGCTAATGCATGAGAAGGTTTGTATCATTGCATTTATTTGCTATTCTGTTTCCTCAAACTGAATGCTCTTAGACCACCTGAGGACTGACAGAAACCTTTTCCGTGGTGTGTGTGTGTGTGTGTGTGTGTGTGTGTGTGTGTGTACTGATGCACTGCTGTGTGGAAGTCCGTGGAAGCAAGAGGCCAACCTCAGGAACTAGCCACTTTGCTCTTAGAGAGCAGGTCTCTCCATCACTTCAACTAGGCTGACTGGCCAGGGTCCCATGGTGCATTACAAGTATACACCACTGTGCCTGGATGTTTCATGAGGGTTGTAGGAGTTGAACTCAGGATCTTGTGGTTAAGTAATGGACACTTTACCAGCCCTGAGATTGATGGACACTTTCCAGGATAAGGCGAGAGTAAGTTAGGACCTAGAACAGTGTCCCGCTCCAGGTGAGCAGTCACTGTCTCCCAAATGGGGGGAGGGCAGCTCTTCTAAGTGCTTTCCAATAGCCTCTGTGGCATTGCCCTTGCTGTGAATAGACATTTAAAGTGGTCCCATGTCCCTAGACTTCTGGGATTCATTTCTGTGGGTAGTCACATTTCCAACCCCAGTCTCTGTATTCATGCGTGACTTGTGGGGTTGTTTTTTTNCAGTAGAATGTGGCTGTGTGATCATGTTACCCAAGATGACCACAGCCCACTTGCTAGAGTGTCTCCCACTCCCCATCCCCAGGCTATTTTTGAGACACCGAGGGGCCCCAGGGGAGCCATGGGGTAAGAAATTAATGAAAGAAAGAAGACAGGGGGCCATTGTTCCTACAATCTTAAGAACCTATATTCTGCTAACTACCAGCACAAGCTTGCAAGTGGCTCCTTACCCAGAAGAGTCTCAAATGAGACCTCAGCCCTGGGGAATCTCTTGGTCTTGGCCTCACAGAGGACCCAGGTGAGCAGCAGCCAGACTCTCACGCCATGAGACTGAAATGATGAATAGGTGCGGGTTTAATCTAGCAGTAGTAGTCCAGTAACAGAAGCTGTCTTAATCAGGGCTTCTATTGCTGCAATGAAACACCATGACCAAAAATGCAAGTTGGGGAGGGAAAGTTTTATTTGGTTTACACTTCCATGTCACTGTTCATCCCTGAAGGAAGTCAGAACAGGAACTCAAGCAGGGCAGGAACCTGGAAGCAGGAGCTGATGCAGAGGCTATAGAAGGGTGCTGCTTACTGGCTTGATCCTTGTGGCTTGTTCAGCCTGCTTTCTTATAGAACCCATGACCGCCAAGGCAGGGGTGGTTCCACTCACAATGGGTTGGACCCAGCACCACCTGCCCAGGGACGGCCACACCCACAGAGAACTGGATCCTCCCTCATCAATCACTAATTAAGAAAATGTTCTACAGGCTTGTCTGCTTTCAGCCTGATCTTTCAGAGGCATTTTCTTTTTTCCCCTTTTTTTGTAGAAGGAAAAGTGTGTTTGGAGCTTCTCATTCCAGAGGGATGGGAGTGCATCACCATCATGGTGGAGAACATGACAGCAGGCAGACACAGTAACTAGAATAGTACCTGGGAGCTCGCATCTAAATCCACAAGCAGGAAACAGAGAGGGCAAAGCGAGGATAGCAATAGTCCTTGAAAACTCATAGCATCACTGGAGAAAGTAGGATCAACTATTCAAATGTGAAAGACTATGGTGGACATCTTACTCAAACAACCATCTTGAATATGAGCCCAAGAGCAAGCTGGCAATGACATGTCCCTCTGGAATCTGCTTCAGGTTCCTGCTGAGTTCACTATGAAGGCATTTTCCTAATTGAGGTTCCCTCCTCTCAGATGACCCCAGCTTGTATCACATTGACATATCACAGATGGTGAAGGCAGACACGTCTGCTACATTACAGGCAAAGAGCAAACAACCTGTTCAGTGCACACAGCCAGGCTCAGCCAGGCCTGGTGCCCCATGCCTGTAATCCCAGCACTAGGTGCATTCAAACCTAGCCTTTTGTACACAGTGAGATCCTATCTTTCAAGAGAATAAAGAAAAATGGAAACCTAATCCCCAAAAAGACAGGACCAGGATTGAAATGAGGGCATCTGCCTCTGGTACTCACTCAATCCGAATGCTCTGTAACTGTGCAGCTCACCAGCCACTGGCGTCAGATAGTCCCTGTCTCTTCAGGGTGAGGACTCCTAGCCAGAGGAGAAAGACACTGCATATCCCACAGTGTCCTAGGTAGGTTTCTATTGCTATGATCAAACACTGAACAAAAGCTGCTTGGGAAGGGCATCTTAGAAATTACAGACAGGGTGGTGGATAAGGCTGGAGTCTGGATCTAATCTGCATGGGAAGTAGAAAAATACAAGATCTCCTGAATAAATTGGGAGCATGGGGACCAGGGTAGAGGGTTGAAGGGGAAGGGAGAGGAAGGGGGGGCAGAGAAAAATGTAGAGCTCGGTAAAATCAATTAATAAAAAAGAACTGAAGCAGAGGCCATGGAGGAATGCTATGTTCTAGTTCTCTCCCCTTGGTTTGCTTTCTTATATATCCCAGGACCACATGCCCAGGGGTGACATTCTCCTCTGTTAGCTGTGTCCCTCACATCAATCATTGCTTTAAAAAAAAATACGTCTCAGATTGGCCAAAAGGCCAAAAGGCCAATCTGATAGAACAATTCCTTAGCTGAGTTCCCTCTTCCCAGATGACTCTAGTTCGCATCGATTTGACAAGAAAATTAACCAACACACAGAGTGTGACAAGAAGTCTAGGAGAATAAGGGTGGACACTTTATATAACAACCTATTTTCTTTAGAACTAGTTAAGAATTGATCCCTTCCAGGCCAGTGGCCCAGGCCACCTACTTAGTTTGCTCTAGGACCTAGTTTCTTAAAGGTTCTCTTATTTCCAACCTACCCTGGAAGACTGCTCTCAATGAAGCAAATGGGATGTAGGAACTACCCTGGGATATCTGCCTTTCATACACTCTTGCCATGATGCCATCTGACAGAAAATCTACTCCAGGGCTGAAAAGACACTGGTTCTTGATTCTCCAAATGCAATGGGCTAAGTGAACCTTTTTAAAATTTATTAATGCCCAGCCTCTGACATTTTGTTATAGCAAGAGAAAATTGACTGACAGAGCCAGTAAACCAAATACCAACGCCTGAGGTTGTGGCGCAGCCCTCCCGCATCATAAAGGAGAGAGGCGGGACTGCAAAGCCACAGCGCTCCTTCCATAGCCCTGGCATCTGGGTAAAAAAGCAAAACTTAGCAGCAGATCACTGGCTCCAGCTGTCTGTGGCTCTGAATAAGCTCTGCCAATAACTCAAGTTTCCCCACAACTAAAGGAGAAAAATGAGTCTGTGAGTGTCGTGGAGAGAGCCTTGGCATGAGAGCCAAGGGAGCTGGGCGCTAATCTTGATGGTGCCAACTGGAGCCGTGGGAACCTGAGCAAGTGACTTCAATCTCTGGGCCTTTTCCTCCACCCCAAAAGGAGAGCTTTGGGTTCAGTGATGGTTTTTAAATCTCCAAATTTTTCCATAATTCTGAGCCCTGCTCCCCTCCCGCCCAGCTACAGGTCAGAAGGGGCCTCCACTTCAGTGACTGTGAAACTCAGGTGACATGTTTCTAATGAAGAGAGCTGGGAAGAAACAGACAGGGAAAGAAAGAAACCTCATGGGGTCAGAGGCACAAGGAAGGATGGAATAATAGCTGCTAATGGAGCACTCCCCCAATGCTATAGAAACCTTGAGCTTCCAGACTGGGCATTTTCTGCCTGCTGCCTGTGTCTCGCTTTCCCTCGTAGATTGAGTCCCAGCCTGCATGACAGCCTCATTTTTCACTGAATGCTCATAGTGAATGCTCAACTGTAATCTCTTTTTGCATGCTTTGGTCCAAAATTATAACTGGAGGAGCAGACCTCTGCAAGCAATGGCTGTTCATTCCTCGCCACTCTGCCCGGCAGAGCCCGGCAGTCCTCAAACCCATGGCTTTCTCCCAGCTTCACACTTTGTCAAAACGCATCATGACTGACACAAAGAAATGGTCCCTGGAAACTCCCCGTTTTCCAATCCTTTTACTCTTATAATTGCTTTTCTTCTTCAGGGATTGGCTATCCTCAGAATAGGCCTGAGTCCTTGCCTGGATTGTTTCCATTTTAAAGCAGACTTCACCACAAAAGGGAGGCCCTTCCCACAGTTCAGTGCTCTCCCAAGAGCACGGGCATTGTCCGGATCTCTGCTTCCTCTCCCTGGGCATGGGTCTCCCTGACGGCAGCATCCTACATGGTGGCTCCAGGTGGCCAATCCCTTCTGGCAACTCTTAAAATTTGATTATATGAATATATCCTGTAAAAACCAAAGAAGGGCTACCCTTCTAGAATCTTCTTTCCTTTAGATGATGTTGACTCTTTGTCATGAGCCTCAAGCCCTGCATACCTCTCCACTCTCCTCAGCAGGGCTTAGGGGTCTCTCCTCTTTCCACACTAGCCTTGAGGTTCTTTGTCATATATCTTAACAGGGCAGTGGGCTTTGCCCATTCTATTCCCTCACTATGAGGGCTTCTTGCCTCCATCTCTTCACACCTGCTGTTCCTCAGCCTCAGGTCTAGGGGCCTGTGCTCATCCACATCATCCAGGAAAGAGCAAGCCCCTCACTGCCCTACTCACGGGCACTGGCCATGCATGCCCCAATTTGAACAGCACTGTCTATGGCTGTGCCTCAAGCTTTTTCTGACCATTGGTGCCCAGTCTGCCCAGAAATAGCTCAAGTTGAATACATCAGTGAGCTTGTGGCCCTAGGAGCAGCTTCAATCAGCACTTGACACCTTGCCCCCTTGCCCATCAGTGGTAACTGTGGTCCTGAGTGGTTAAGCTCCAGTGGCCTGTGGGTCATACCCTTCCTTGTCTCGGGTCCCTACTTCTCTGCCAGTCTGGGGCCTTTTGGTCTTTCTATCAAGCTACTTACTCTCAAATCTCTGCCATTACGCACCGTGTTCATATTCATCTAAGCAAGTAGCAGACCATTCTCTCTTGCCCTCTTGCATGTCCTTCAGAGTGTTTGGCCTCTCTGAATGCATTTCCTGGTGTGTATTTGCATATTTTCTTTAAATGGACATCTCTATATCGAAGGTTGGCTTCATGAAAAGTGTTCTTTCTCTGAATCCAAACTGCGTACACAATACAGTAGGACTTCGAGAAATGTTTGTTGAGAATTGCACGAGCTCCTCGTCTGCAGCATGCTGTATCACCAAGTCACTCTGGTTTTTCAATAGCATTCCTAGTTCAAGGCTTAGTAGCTTAAGCTACTGAGCAGCCCAGCAAGCACCCTTCAGCATCTTACTAATGGAGCCATAAGCTCCAGAGCAACCAGAACATGATCTCCAACGCCCTGGATGTCCCACCAGTCAGAGGCACTCAGATGACCCCAGTCCTGCTCTCTCAGATCTACAGGTAGGTCCTGCATAGGAGGGATCGTTCAGTCAGGATATGTCAAAATTCTTGCAACAGTGTTTTATCAGGCATCTGGATGCTTGGCCCAAATTTAGCTTTTCTTTCTGTTACATGAAACCCATATTGTACCAGCTGCTTGTCTTTCTCCTGAGAGGTATTCTGGATCTTGAACTTCATTCTTCAATCAATGAATGAAGTTGTCAATTAGATGACTTCCAAAAGGTATCTGAACAAAGTTGTATCTTTCTAAATAGGCTTATGTTCTGAATATTACCATCACAGTGGGTATCCTGGTGTGTACATCACCCAGAGGTACTGATCACATCAGTAATAGATAGTGTGTGCCACCATGCCCCCTACCCCCTACACACACTCCGTACCAGTCCATCTGTCTAACCTTCCTGGATTCCAAGCATCAGAAAACACCACACAATATACCTATTTATTCCTTCTTGTAAACCCAAGGTTTACCATAGTTACCACATGCAGAAGACCCTCAATGTGTGCACAGGGAGAGAATGTGCACATGTGTGCCTAAACCTCACTGCTCCCAAAGGAAGGGTCACTAAAGCTCTCCAAAATCATCTCGAATGTGTTTATATGCAGCGGAGTCCTACAGGGAAGGGCACTGTGGCAATCACCAACCTGCTAAGAAAAAGCCATTGTGTTGAGGGTAGGTGATAAATGGTGCTGGAAGAGACATGGACCAGCACTTGGTGCTTTGGGAGAAGGCAACCACATCTCAGCTGTAAACAGAGAGGCTAATCTCAAAAACACTCCCCAGCCTGTACATTATTGCTATAGCTGTAACTGCCAAAGATATGGAAGTCATTTTGTGACCATGAAGGTCATGCCCAGCTCTGCTACTTACACACCAAGGGTCTAACACATGCTGAGTCTGAGAAGGTGACTTGAGACTGCAAAGGCTGGCCCAAGGAACAGGGTGTGATGATGAATCGGAGGCATTTTGTAAACCATAAATCGCTTCTCTGTACTGTATGTTTTTATGATGATGATAAATATCGCTGCTAAGTATGCTCGGTGGGTAATTAGTCCCAGATGATGCCCTGTGTGTGTGTATGGGGCGGGGAGTGTCCATGGGCTAGGAAGTCAGAGTGAAACATTTTAAAATGCAGGTAGACCATGCTCAGTCCCTGCTCAAAACCCTCCAGAGGTTTTTATCTCACTGAAAGCCAAAGTCAGACTCCTTCCAGTTAGAGCCTGCAAGTCCTCTGTGACCAGGCCCAGCCCTCTGCAGCCCGTCCCTGCTGCCTTCTGCGTCCATGCTGGCCTTCCACCTGAGTCTTTGTTACAGCCATCTTCCTGTTTCCCCTTAAAAACACCCTTCATGTGAACTCTACATGGCCCTGTGGAGAAACACAAAAAGCCACAGAGATCTGTGGGTTAAAGCCACAGTAAAATATACTGCTCCCCATTAGGACGTTGAGTATCAGTAAGGACAAGAGACGAACATGCTGCTAGAGATGGAGGGAAATCAGAAACTTTCTGGGGGCTGCATTTGCCCTAAAGCTGCCCATCCAGCATGGGGCCATGACTTAAGGTTTGGGAAGCTGTATACTGGAGTACAGTTGTATCCTTGAGCAACTGTGGGGCTCCATTCCAGTGTGTGAGGTGGTGCCATGGCTCGGGCCTGCTGTGCAGCCCACCCAGTTACAAGGATTCTCTCCCCTACTAGTGGGCGTGTGCTGGCACACACCGCATCACTGATGGGTTGTATGCCAGGAAGTTAGCATGCCAGATATCCAAGGCCAAAGAGAACCATCAAAGTCATATTCCTCTTCAGTCTACAGCCTGAACATCACCCACTGGAGGAACCTGCTGATAAAGACAAAAACGTATTGTCTGAAAGAAGTGGGCACCAGAGAACTTGCTAAAAGGTCACCATAGTCCTGGGATGCCTAGGACAGAAAATGCTCGCCTATGATGAAATAAAGCAGTAGCGGTGGTTGCTGGGAGTTCAGGAGAGGATGGCTCTGGAGTGTTGAGGAGAGTGGGGAGGGCCCTGAGGAAACCATGGGAGGGGAGGCAACTGCTTTGTGTCTCCGTGACAGAATGAGTTATGGGATTGTATTTTAAAAGACAAACTAGATGCTCTACCTAGTCACCCCCTTCTCGTGAATCTAACCTTTAAAACTGAATGATTCTCACAAGTTGTCCTCTGAGCTCCATATACATGCTCTCTCTCTCTCTCTCTCTCTCTCTCTTTCACAGACACACACACACACACACACACACGCATGCATGCATGGTTGCATGTATAAATGAGTGAATGAATGCTATAAAGATAGAACTGTGAACAAATAGTGAACTGAGCTAATAACTGATGTGTGTGCTGCCCTATGGGAGTGATAGGTTCTGAGGTCTGCAATTTTGAAGGGAATTGAAGAATAAAATAATTGACATATATGGAAACATGATTTTTAAAAGCAAAATGTTGATAATTGTAGACATCTAGGCGGTTGGTCTTCATGTGTTAACATGACAGTTAGTTCAGCTTTTCTGTATGCTTAGAAAGTTTCCAATAAAATGTTGAGAGGAATGACATTATATTGTAAAAAAATTAAACTATGGAAATATTTAAACTGTTCCATTCTCACCAAGTTGCAAGCCCAGTCAGAATGTTAAAGTTGTGTGACCTGTCGGTCTTCCTAGAATGGAGATTCTTAACCAGTGTTCTGCACAGCACTGTGGGAAACCCTTCTGCTGGATAAACAGTTGGTGCTTCTGGTGGATACTGGTGCACGACATCTAGAGCTGGCTGTCCTTTGCTGGGCACCGCAGTCCTTGCAGCTCTGGCATGGCTGTACTCTTTCAAGCCTGGTCTTCAGGCCCCAAAAGTACCTCATGCATCATTGCCCCCTGGAACACTTATAGCTTGTAAACACATCAGAGTTCAGAACCGAGACCTTTATGCACGTTGCTGACGAGTGCTCCACCACTGAGCCACATACACAGCCCTGGAGCCCGAAGATCTTGCAGACGCTGAAGGGTTGAAAGAAATGATTATCATCTAATTGTGTCCATCCAGGTCAGTTCTCTAAAGAAATAATTGTGCTGACCTAACAACTTTGGGTGCTTAGAAAGGAAAGGGATGGCTGCCGTGGTCACGTACACTTCCACACCTGTAGTTTAGGTAGCCTTCTACTGACCACTGCAAGGGAGTCAGCTAACTTGTAGTATCTTTAAAAAGTCTTATTGTAAAAAGATCCCTAGGCATAAAATCGATACTGGAACCCGGGCCGAGTGACAAAGCAAAGAGGGAGATCCCTTTTCAGATTGTTGTCTCATCTCTTTTTGGGGACTGGCCTGGGAAAGGGGCAGGGCTCAGGCAGCACCCCACTCAGCCTAGGCACTCTACTGCCTGTCACTTGATTTTCTTCTGAGAAAGTGAGAATGGAAAACGAGCGGACAGCGAGCGAGAACAGATGGCTAGTATCATTAAAGCTGGCTCCGAAAGAACCCAGATCTCAGTTTGGTATATTAATGCTCTATTTATCTTTAAGCACAGATGGATATTTTTATTGGTATTACTTTGTTTATCTGGTTTCGAGAAAGGTTAGTTCAAGGGGCAGATGCCGGAGTTATGGGAGCGCATTCCTGTGAGGGAGAGGGAGGAGGGGCAAGCTCTTTGTGTAGCTTTAATTAGGAAAGCCGAAGTTAGAGATGTTGGCAGCTCTCGCTTGATCTAAGGAAGCCAGTTAGAGCAGAAAGGCAAGCAGGATATTGATAAGCTTCAGCTTGCGGCTTGCCTACCTCCGCTCCTCCCCATCTGAAGAGAGAAACAGCACTCTACTGCCTCCCTCCCCCGTGGAAAATGGATGGGGCAGATTCCAAGTTCTCAGGAAGGAGATGGCTCTTGAACAGCTGGCAAGCACCTAAGACAACCACAGCAAGAAGCCAAGCATCAGTGTTTAGGTTTTGAGCATGTGGGCCTTCCAGAAACTTCCAGGCAAAGAAATTTCCACATGGCTTCTAGTTTTTCTGACTTTTATTATATGGAAGCCTGGTATTCTAGGGGAATGCCCAGTGTGTCCACAATTGTTACTGCTAACTCTGTTTTAGTAACTGGAATTCATCTCTAATTAAGTCATCCTTTTAGGAGGAGCTAAATGGAATTATGGACACGGGGGTCCAGGAAATTCCTTTCTGGGTTGAATTAGGCATACCCAAGGTACTGCCTGGAGAACCCACGGTGCCGCCTGGAATACACAGGTACCTCCTGGAGTGAGTATCCACTGGTACCTCCTAGAAAGACCACAGTACCACATGGAGTGAGTACCCATTGGTACCGCCTAGAAAGACCACATTACGGCCTGGAATGAGTACCCGTGGTACCTCCTGGAGTAGACTCGCCTATGGCGAGGATTTCAGAGTCAGATCTTAATACCTGTCTCCCAGGCCAGTCCTCTTGCCTCTATTCTGAAAGTCCCTGCTTTCCCGTCATGCGCCATTCTTTCTACTACTTTCAAACACCTCCACACTGCCAACGTTGCTTCTCTTCACGCACCATGTGATCCAGGGGAACCCAGATGTTTCACAAGTACACCCCTCCAATCCCTGACTGCCAGCAGCTCCAATAGTAACATATCAGATTAGAGTACTATGGCGCATACAAATAAGATACATACATGTCGCTGCTGGCCTGGGATACCATGTGTGACTTTCACCGCTTTCTTCCATGATTGTCCCGTGTTATCTCCCCTTAATTAAGGTATGCTTCAGCTTGTAGGGACCCTTATCATCAACCTTGCTCCCACTTTCTCCCTCCTAGAATATGTTCCTTTCTTTCCCTCTGCAGACTCAACCCTGACCCACCTGAGAATGCAGCTCTCATCTTTATCCCATCCTCTATCCCTTCAAAATGCTTCAATGCCCGCATGCCCTCTCCCATTGCACTTATTTTCAGTGACCTTGCCATTTATTTATTCATTGCAGAGTTGTTGGGATAAGAGCATCCCTCGAGGGCAAGTCTCATACTGGATTTGTTTTCTCAACCTCGGAGCACACAACATTGTAGACCTTCAGTGAGTACCCTTGACTGTGGAGTGGACATGTCAGGACATGCCTTGCCTTTCCGATGCCAGCGTGCAGGAAGAATTGAAGAACCTTCTGGAAAATAACCCCAGCCTGAGGGAGTGAAGGTGTGGCAGCAAAGCTTGGCCCCATGACAAAGCCTTAGTCATGGCGGCAAGGGCTTGGGTTTTACAGCATAATGCTTGTCTTTCAGCTTTGTCTGCCCACCCAAGAGCTGTTTACCATGAAAAAAAAAATCTCGAAGGTACTGGAACACAAACAGCACAATTTTAAGGTCCCTGTGAAAACACTGGGATGAAAAGGCAGCTCTCTCCTTCTGACTCACAGGGCTCCGGAGGACACAGGGCTGTCGCTGCAGTGCTTTAAGGACACAGCTCAGACTGCTCCAGGGGGAGCAGTGAGAGAAAGCAAAGCGGATGAGACCCAAGACCTGACAACTGATTGGCGCACACTTGGGGTCCCTTTAGAGACCCCGAGAAGCAATTTGTGGAGAGAAAGGAATTACAGTGCCTAGGGTTCCTTTGAGATCAGGTAGATACGGTACAAAGAGCAGGCAGATCACATGACTTGGGATGGGGAGATAAGAGGAAGGGGTGATGCACACAAAGGGATCTCACAGCCCACTCAGCCATTGGTTTGGGTTATTATGATTAATTGGTTCTACGGGTTTCTTCTGGTCCTGTAAGCACAGTTGCACAGTCTTGGAGTCTTGTCAGTGTAAAATTAAACTGTCTCCCAGGACCTTCCTCCCCTCTTCCATCCAACTGTCTTTTTTTATTCCGTCATTTTCTCCTTATGGGTTACATCTATTTCATCATCTCTCCAAGGCTGTTCTACTTAAGTCTGTTGAGCCAAGGGGATGCCTGTCACTCGCCCCAGGACCTTCTGTTTATCATTGTAAAGACTGGGATTAGATAGGAGCAAGGGAAAAAACATGATCTATGCCCCTGGAGTTTGGCAACTGGTTGAAGTGGTAGAAATGGAGATGAGAGGAACAGGAAAGATAGACGGGCCTGCCTATTCCTCTTCATTCCTCGCGCCTGGTGATTATTAAGTATGGTTCTGCATTGACACAATTTGCTAGCTTTCTGAGTAGGCGAATCGAGCTTAGTCTTCTTGGCATTTTTAAATACAAATGAAAAATCACCCGACTCTCCGACCAGAAGCAAAAAAGATAAATAACACCAGGAAGCTAGTCATTGCCCGTCTGTCATGAAATTTCATTAGTTTTGACAGCCCTCACAAAATAAGCAATGGATAAATGCTAACTCTGCTTCCGTGCCTGTCCATTCCCGTAAGTCACCAGCACAGCACAGGCCAGACAGATGCCACTTGAAGGAGTGCCTGCCTGGATAAAGGGACACTTCTGCATTAGCTCAGGGGGACCCAGCAGTGCACGGTGGAGTACCAACAAGGCAGCAGGTCCCAGCAGACTGGGTGGAGGTTCTACCAGATCATGGAAGTCACACATCTTAGTGAACTCCCCTGTACATAAAAGACAGTCATGCACCAGAGCTCTCTCCCAAGACTCAGTCTTTAAACATGTGTTGGGTTCTGCACTGCATACTGGAGATGTAAAAGTCCATGAAGCAAATGCAGTCAAAGTGGGAATGACCAGGGCAAAAAAACACATAGAGATAGGTACGGCACCCTGTACTTAGTTGGATAATAGCAGTGGCCAAGTTGTCTCAATGACTATGGGATAGTATGAGCTTTCCAGTCTCAGGAATGAGGGACAATGTAGAGGCTGGGGTCTCCTGTGACTGATGGGAATGAAGGTAAAGGTTCTTCCTTTGTTCAACAGCTCACGGTAAAGCCGCAGAGTGGGTCGGGATCTGCTCAGACACATGTAGGAAGGGGGATAAAGAAGATAGCACAATGGTGTCAGGGTGACAAGGGTAGTTTAGGTTTCATGAGCCAAAGGCTGTAGATAGAGACCCAATAGAATAAGAAAGGCCTCTGGTGTGGACCTGGGATGGCAAGCTTTGAATACTTGGAGTCTGAGTAGGACAGGAACTATCTCCATAGAAGGTTGCCAAGTACAAGGTGTCATTTCTCCAGGGTAAGAAGAAAACCCACTCACACTGATCTGGAAAGGGGGAACAGGTCAGAGCCCCAGCAAGGCCAGGGGAACACTTCCCATAGATGTGCTAGGACTTGAGGGGTCTGATGTCTGAGCTGGGTAGGATACAAGAACATCGGCACACACTCATCTGTTCAAAGTAGGGTGACCTATACCACTTGAAGGGGACATCATGCCGAAGAGCAGCTGGAGTGAACAGGATGGGGAAGGTGCTTTGTGGGGCAGAGGATGCAGTAGAGACAAGAGGGGTGGCACCCTCCCTACAGAACAATGAACCAAATAAGCAAGCAAAGAAATGGAGACCTAGCATCTTCCTATCAGAGAAGCAAGGCACACATGGGGACAGAAAGAAACAAAAAACCACAGCCTGTCCTGCCGGATGGGCCTGCAGGAGCCAGTGTGAACACAGCTCCAACTGCAGAGACTGATGCAGAAATAGTCAGTGGTGCACACACACTTCCTTCCTGTATCCACCCAGAACAAATGAGGAGGACACTAGTGCACATAAACACACCCCTCTTTTTTAAGGTGTGGCAGATAACATAAAGCCTGGAGAAGAGTGTGACATATTTACCATTACAAAGAGAGGCTGTCTGGGAATGAGACTGACAGAGAAAGAATAGAGCCTCTGGATCCAGCTGTGCCTGAAATCCACTTGTATACAAATGAGGTTTCTCTCTCTCTCT
>LOEQ01000087.1:595219-606496 GCA_001685075.1 Bramus lutescens | reverse complement strand
ATTGGGAGGAGGGGAGGAGATGGAAATTTTTAATAATAATAATAAAATGATTAATAAATAAATAAAAACCCTCACAAATTTTCCCAACAACCACCTAGTGCATCAAGCTTGTTAATTTGGTAAAACCATATGTCAACTTATAACGACTAGACGCAAAGGCAAACTCGCACCATGATGCGTCTCCCTGCATGGTGCCCTGAGTCTTTTTTGTTGGTTTCAGAATATGTACCTGCGGCCCTTTAAAATGTCTAGCTAGTATCTTTATCTACAAATATCTTGCCCCTTATGACATAAGTAATCCTTCCCTCCCACAAGGTGACACCACAGTCCTTTCAAGAAAAGGACTAAGAGAAAAGCCCCCAACAATACACAAAACCCACCCACACAGCTATCACTCACTTCTCAAATGCCATTGTTAAATAATGTGAAGTTTAGTTTCAACACAGGGGATTTATGATTCAAAATAGCAGCTAATAATGCATGGTATCGGTTTTCTCAAGTTTTAGACAAAATACAAGGGGGGTAGGATCGTATGAAAGAAATCTACTCTTTCCTCAGTAAAAGACAGAAATACAACTTAACATCAGAACCTGATAGAAATTAGAGCCAGCAAGGTGGCTCAGCTGTAAAGCCAATTGCTCCAAGCTGACCAACCTGAGTTCAGTCCCCAGGACTCACAAGGTGGATGGAGAACTGATTCACAAAAGTTGTCAACACACGCACACACACAGACACACACAAACACACATACACACACACACACCACACAGTAATAAATAAATACATGTAATCTAAATATCCTCTTCAAAAGAAAGAGAAAGACCTGGTCTGAATCACAAGTTGCAGAAAAGAGATCAACAAGGAAAAGAGAAGATCTCGCCCATGAAGCAGATATTAACTCTAATAAAGGTGAATTCGTTGAAAATATGAAACTGTATCATTTACTGCTTGAAAGAAACTCACATGCCTTACAGTGGCACCCAGAAGTCCCAGTGTAATTGGTGGGCATAAGGAAAGCAATGCCTCAGCAGGAGTGAATACCAAAAAGGAAAGAACTCATTCCATGCCACACCCAGGGGTGCGAATTGATACAGCTCTTCAGTCATATGATTTAGCAATATGCATCGGCTACAAGCATACCATTATAATTTCATATACATATTAATCCAGCAATTTTATTTTAAAGACGCCCCCTCCAGATTCGTGATCAAAAGCATTCCACACTTATGAGAAAAATGTGGAGAAAAATTTTCTTAAAAGCATATATGCCCAATAGTCTTTAAAAACATCTTTGTGTTGAAGGTCAGAGATGTTGGTTTGTGCCAATGAAGCTCCATGTCCCTCCCAAGGAGCTCCAAGGCAGAAACATGAGTTCCAAGGAGAGGCCCTGCCTCAGACTGGCCCAGCCCTGTCAGAGAGCCTTCTCTTTTCTCAACTAATTTGTGGTGAGATGATCAAATCTTCCACATGTACCCCAAACATTTTCCAATACCACCACAGGCTTCTCTCCATGGAATCATTGCCTTTGCTGTCTATCTATAACTCCCCACTTGTACAAAGATCATTCTGTGAATTGTTAAGCATAGCCAATGTACACTCATTCCTCCATGGACACACATCCTCCCTGAGACACACAGAATGAAAAGAGATCCATCTATACAGTCAAAAATAGTAACTAAAGTAATGAGGATCAATTGAATTTGAAATGTTAATACAAGCCTTAACATGTGTGTATGGGAGTGGGTGTGGGTGTGTACGGTGTACATGTGTGTGTGATGTGTTGTACATGTATGCATGTGATGTGTGTGTGGTGTGCATGTGTATGTGATATGTATGTGTGTGGTGTGCAAGTGTGTGGTGTGTGTGTTCGTGTGTGTGTGTGTGTGTGTGTGTGTGTGTGTGGTGTGTTTCCTAGCTTTGTCCTCCAAAGATATCTAAAAGTACATACACTTCTTTTAAGGGTGAGCAGAACTCCCAGATTTTACGTTCTAGAATGTACTGCTCTTGCAATGGAAGCCAAAGGTCTCCACAGAAACAGAGCAGGGGACCTGCATCAGGAACCGAAAATCTGAAGGTCAGAAAGCAAAGGCCTCATTGGACTAATGGGGCTGTGTTAATAGACCCCAGGAATCACCTGGTGAAACGGCACTTTTTTAGCACAACTTGAGTGTCAGAGAAAGTAATAACTGCACTTGACCAAATAAAAATTCAAGATTCCATAGTGATAATAAGAAAAGGAAATTTACGTGTGGCTTAGATGATAAGCTATGAAGAAAAACAAAACTCAAGCCAGCAGCTGTATCTAGCAGAGAGAGGGAAAGCAGACAGCTTCCTTATCTACATGTTTTATGGAGGTTTCTGTCTGCGCCTGACTGCTTGGTGACTAAAACAAAAGACCAATATCTTAAATCTGCCGCCAAACAAATGATCCCAGAAAGGAACAGCAGGATAAAGGACGAGAACCCAGAGCCCAGAGTTGGTGGAGTTCCAGGCAACTCTCACTGCTCTTCTGGTTCTCCACAGTAATCACGCACCGCTCGGAGGGCACGAAGCTGAGCTGCAGGCTTCAGCTGCTACCCACACTGGAACACATTAGGGCTCCATCAACCCCCATTTCAGCAGCCACACCTCCATTTGTTTCTTACGTTCATCCTTTTATTTTCCCTTCCTTCCTTCCTTCCTTCCTTCCTTCCTTCCTTCCTTCCTTCCTTCCTTCCTTCCTTCCTTCCTTCCTTCCTTTTTTTACAAGAAGAGATTGTAAAAAAGGAATCAGTTACAGATGGGTAGGCTTTGAAAATGCACTTTGAAACACTTTATCTGGGACTAGATTTTATGGAAGGCAAGAAAATCTGTGAGATTGGCCTGCAAAACAATGAGTTGTTGTTGTTGTTGTTGCTGCTGCTGCTGCTGCTGTTTTCAATACCCAAACTACCCCAAATCCTCCGGAGTCCTTCCAACTTGAAGGCACCTTCCTCATGGAGCCTCCAAGGTACAATAAGTCTCTGAGCTATGAGAGCAAATTTCAATTTTGGAAACAACCAAAATTGATTCAAAATGAAGTCTGATGAGTAAGATGGTTGACAAAGAAGGAGATAATGTGTCAGCTAAAACTGAGGTGCAGTCATGCAGTCATGAGCAGTGAGCCAGAAGACAGGCACTGGCTCGGAACTCATCCCCAAGTGGAAACACGCACCTGAAGTAAGTGAGTCTTCACTCGGTTACCATGCTCAATCTCTGGCCATTTCTGTCTCCGAAGGAGGATATCACCTCACTCATGTCCTCACTGTCTTCCCACGTGGGAGAGCGCCCTCGCGGTACAGTCATCATCCCCTTCGGTGCTCGGAAATGATTTGAAAGTCGCTACCTTCTCTGCTAGGAGCCGGGTCCAACCACCCTCTGCAGCCAGCGACCTCACTTTGTATTTTAATTTGCAGACGGCCAGGCAGTAGCAGGTTTCTGAAGCAGACACCGGAGAACACCAGCGCTCCAGGATGCCACAGTATGACTGTCTGCTAAAAGACCAGATCTCTAGAATGTGGCTGGGATGAACACGGGGAGACCAGAAGACCCTGGGAGCCATCCTTCCGCTCAGGAAACTCTGAGAAGTACAGCACCATGACAACATAGATGAACATTGGATAGGTAAAGCCTGGCCTACAGGTCTGGTAGAGTAAGGCCATGTTAGCCGCCTCTTTCTCTGACCAGGCTCAGTATGTGCTGCTGATTTGCCCTCGGGCAAACGATTTTAACTGCAAAGGGTCCCTTTTTTGCCAAGCTTAGTTTATAAACACAGCTATTTGCTAATAAATGTGAGTTTAAATCACATTACTCTAAACACAGACTTACTCTGTGCACAGGGCAAGAGGTGCAGCACAGGGAAGGGGGAGAGAAAGAGTGGAGGGGAACGCCCAGGAAAATCACCGAACCCAGCCTCTGCCTCCACAACCAAGGCCTTCAACAAACCTCGGTGGTCACTTCCATTTAATCAACATGCATCTTTTTACTATCTTGAGAAGCGGATGTCCATCCAGTGGGTACAAGGCAAATATAACAGTGGGACAGAGTGATCGGAGCCCCCATCATCTTCTTCAATGACTTTGCACACGTGACCCTAAGACCCTCACACGTAACATATGGCTGTGGCTGGTGAACTAGACAGGAAGTCTGTGAAAATGTTGACCTTCGAGTTGTTTCTACGAGGATTTTTATTGTTTAGGGGCAAACAGGAAATGTGGGGATTGTTTTAAGAAAACAGCAGCAGGGTCCTGCTCTGGAGCATGGGAATGAATTAGTTCCATCACAAAGCCTGGTGGCATCTGACCACTGGTGGACCATATACTCCATCCTGGCCTCATGAGAGTATACCTTCCAGTGATGGCAAAGCCATCTTAGTTTATGGAAAGGCACTCTGAATGTTCACACAACAGTCAGCCATGCATTTCTCAGGAGGTATTCCTGTAAGTGCCTGGCAGCACTCACTAAACATCTGAAGTTCCAGTGTGTACACCGTACTCTGTCGCCTTTAAAAGCAAAGGGGGAAGTCTAATAAAGCAAGTTTGGTCCAAATTGCGAAACTGTTTAGAAATTAAAAGATTCATGAGCTCAAATACCCAGAGAATAAGATACGGAAAACAGTAGGACAATTAAACTGATTACACTACAGCCAAATATCATTTAAAAGACCACAGGCCACTCCGAAGCATTCCATGATTTGTGACCCAAAATGTAGGGTTGAGTGAAACATACAGAGGAAGGAAAACAAGAGCAGTCCCATTGGAACTTTGAATACCCAAAAGAAAAGTTTGCGGTTTGAGTTGAAGATCTTGATTGTCTCTGGCTTCCAAGACCAGGGGCAAAGCAAGTTGTTTGGAGACTGGAGACAGAGCAGGTGGCACATGATTTAACACAACAAGGAAACAGACAAGACCTAGACCAAGTGAAGAAGGACGGGAAGAAGATCTGGCAAGCACATCTGGACATGCATTTACTGTTTTCAAACCCATCACAGACCAAGTGCCATCCCTCACCTGAAAATTTGGAACCTAAGGTCTCCATGTTCTGAAACTGGCTGGATGCTAATGGGCACTATGATTGTAAAATTCCACACCACAAAATTTAGTCTCATACAAAAACAATTATTTAAATTCCATAAAAAGATGCAATTAGGCTAGGTATATAAAGTATATACAAAATGTAAATGAATTCCATGCTGGACTTGGGCCCCATTCCCAAGACACCTCTCTCTCTCTCTCTCTCTCTCTGTGTGTGTGATTTTCAAATCTAAAACAGTATGAAACCTGAAACACGTCTGACCCAGAATTTCAGAAGAGTGACACTATTATGTGTGTCTGTCCCCCTGTCCTCTCTTGTCGTTTCCTTACAGCTGTCAGTGTTTATCTAGTTCTATCTTACTTTGCTTCCTTCTTTCTAGCTAAAATATATGGTCACATCCAATGACGATGCTTTTGTTCCCAGTCCATTCTCCCACCAACTAACTCCATAAGAGTCCCCCAGGAAGGAAACCACGAGCCACACCAAGGTCTTGAAACCCAATAAATAGTGCAAGTGTAGTAACTGTTTGTTAACTGAATCTCTAATGCACGGGGTAAGAAACCAGAATCTGCGAGGAGACCACATGGAGAAGGATCGATGTCATACAACTATTAGTCCCTAGAGCCGAGCTTCCAACCCAGAGAGGAGAGTGCATTCCATTCTCCCTCACTTGCCTGTGGGTTTCCCGTGTGTCCCTTACTCTCCTTCTTCTAGGCTGCTGTGTGCCTGCCCTGTTTACTCAGGTTTCCATTCCCCACACCTGGCATTTAACAACCCTTCCCCATAGTCAGTAAAATAATACAAACATTTTGCCCCTGCCCAGTATAAATACCTTATGAGTATCTCCAGGGCTCAGTAATATGAAGTATTTTCATTATGGGAGGTTGTTTTATTTGTTCTGTTGAGGTGTTTTATTGAGGGAGTGAGATACATAGCACAGTCTAGCCTAGAGCCTTCGATCCTGCTCCAGCCTCCAGAGCCCTGAGATTCTAAGTGTGTGCCCAGATTACCTTCATTGTAGGCTGGGTACTGAGATTCTAAGTGAGTGCCCGGATTACCTTCATTGTAGGCTGGGTACTGAGATTCTAAGTGAGTGCCCGGATTACCTTCATTGTAGGCTGGGTACTGAGATTCTAAGTGAGTGCCTGGATTACCTTCATTGTAGGCTGGGTACTGAGATTCTAAGTGTGTGCCCGGATTACCTTCATTGTAGGCTGGGTACTGAGATTCTAAGTGTGTGCCTGGATTACCTTCATTGTAGGCTGGGTACTGAGATTCTAAGTGAGTGCCCAGATTTCCTTCATCTGTAGGCTGGGTACTGAGATTCTAAGTGAGTGCCCAGATTACCTTCATCTGTAGGTTGGAACATTCACTGTGTTTTCACACCTCCAGAACCTGAAACCATCTTGGGTTTGGTTTGCCCTTTTTATCTGGACCTGCATTTTAGAATAAAATAATTACGGATTATTATGTCTGCATTTATAAGGATCAGAAAATTGTTTGCTCAGACCCACATAACAAGTGGATTACACGACGGAAAGGTGAGTGAGGGAAAGCTGGTTAAAATTTATGCTCCATTGTGTCCAACAGATATCAGAAGACACACACATACACGCACACACACACACCACACATGCACACCACACACGCACACGCACACCACACACACATGCACACACACCACACACACGCACACCACACACACACGCACACACATACACACCACCCTTACTATAATTAGTTACCTGCCATTGCCCACCTGGTAGACCATCTGTTTCCATATACCGAGCTGTTTGGTTAGGACTCTTGGGGTCTTAAATACAAGATTTATTATTGTTCATATTTTCAAAGTTTTTAGAGGTTCCAAGCAATTTTAGGCTTCTGTATATTTAGTATACATTCTTCCCCAATACAATACATGGTTCTTTTCATATAACCCTATTTTCTTCCCATCCACACCTACCTGCATAGTCTGGGTCACTTATGAGTGGTTCTCAGCTTGTGGGGTGCAACCCCTTTGGGGGTTCCATACAAGATATTTACATTACAATTAATAACAGTAGCAAAATTACAGTTATAAAGTAACAAAGAAATAATTTCATGGTGGCGGGGATCACCACAACATGAGGAACTGTATTAAAGGGTCACAGCATTAGGAAGGTTGAAAACCACTGACTTAAAGGGAGCTGACTGTTTCCAAACACAGGCAAGCATACACATGCACACATGAATGAGCATACCTGCATACACACACACACACACACATACACACACACACATGTGGACAAAATAGTGGCCTGATTCCTTTCAGACATCAGTTATCGTCTTGGTACTTTGACCCTAGACATTTTTCCTCCGCTCACAATAAAGTTTCACCTTAGCCTTCTATGTAATTAGCTCATTATCTTCTGTAATAAGAAACTTCCCTTATTTCTACATCATCTGAACCAAAGTCTACATAAGTCATGGTCTTTCAGAGGCTTTTGAAGACTTGAGTTAGACCAACAGTCCTCTGGCAAGTATTGTTCTCTACTGACCATCATCTAAGTATTGAGTATACAGTACACCAGACAATATGGCCACTAGAGACACAGATGTATCTTAAGCCTGAGGAAGTCTGCATGGGGGTGGCTTGTGAGTGTGTGTGTTCTGCCGCATGCTGGACATGATGGAGTGTGAGTTCTCACACGCTTCTGCTCACTCGCCTTTTCATCAGGCAATCCATGTGTTCCATGGGGCTCAGAAAGAGGATGTTGGATAGGAACAGAAGATGAATTTGTTAGGTGAGACCACAAAAACAAGTGAGAGGGGGGCTTCAGATTATGAGAGTTAGAAGAGTATTTTCTGCGGGTGAAAAGAACCCACAAAGAGTGTCAGAAGATTAGGACCTCAATACAGAAATAGTTAAATTTCAGCTTGGGGTGGGTACAGGTTAAACATGCTGCTTCCTCTGGCTGCCTAGCTCCAAACTGCTAAACCTAAAGAGGTCATGCAACCATCTCCAGTATAGCACAGTTATGAAACCCTCTCTAATGCTGGCCAACATTTTCAATAGCTTGTGCTTATTTAGTTTGTTGCTTGTCTCTTTCTTCTAAAATGGTAGCTCCATAGAGCAGACATGCTCCATCCTACAGCATTTACAGATCCTTAAAGACTGGGGCATGATGAATAAATACATGCTGGGCAGTAATCTTAAACATGAAAACAGGGTCAGAGCGGCCACCAAGAGCTCAGAGAACATAAGCCAGAGACGATATAGACAAAAGAGCAGCAGGGATGAGGGGAATGCAAACAGGCAGCACATGACATGCAGAGCTGAAAAACCCAAACATACTGGTATTTGCCCTTGAAAACACACACAATCTCATGGCTATTGAAGAAGCTCTAGCTAAAATAATTAGTGATAAAATTGACACCATTTAGAAGGGACTTTCAAAGCTGAGAATGGGCGCTATTTCTCAAACTCAGCACTATTTCTGGCAGAAGGGGGGCCAGAGGGATCTGCTTCCAATCCTAGGTAATCGATCACTTGACCCAGCAATTCTTCACTTAGAATTTATCTTAGCAAATAATTAGGTGAAATCGTGCCTCAGGAGCGTGAGCCTCAGGACTGTTTATAAAAGTGAAAAATTGAAAACTGCATAAATGTGTCACTATGGGCAATTAGTTTAATGGATTACGGTGTGTTCGCGCAATCGGTTGGTATGCATCCATTAAATAGGTTGTTTTAGGCATGAAAGATGTTCATGATGCATTACTCAGAGGGGGGAAAATCATTTAAAGAATGGGGGATGGAGTAAGGATCCATTTTCATCAAAACGAAACAAAAATCCTATGTATGCTTTGGGAATAAGTTAGACTTCCGAGACCCAGATGGTCAAATGAGAAGCACCTGGTGTATCCGCCCGCTCTAGTGAAGTTTTTCAGTTTGCGTATGAACTGTGGAGCCAGGTTAGTGTTCCATGTAAAGAAACTAAGGAGCGACTCTGAGATGATTATTAACTCTAGGGAAAACAGGAATCAAATGGCAAAAGAAGAAACGCTTCAACACACAGGGCCTGAATTGCGGATGATGTCTGCATGCCCTTGGAGTGCAAACACTGGACTCGGATATCAACAGAGAACCTTGGAACTACCCTTGGAGAAAGTGTGTGTTTGAGTAAAGTTCAAAAAGCTGAGTCCTCTCCTCCTGGGGATAAAAGCCAAAAGATAACATGTAATGGAAACGCCAATAAAAGAGTAATGCAGTGCTATTTCATGGGCCTTTACAGATGGGGTATAGCGATCTTTATTGCAAGTACATTGTAGAGATACTGGTAAACATGTATCCAGGCTGATTTGATGAAAATGAAAATTGAATTCTCATTCCTACTCTCCTGTTCTCTATGTCTCCTGGTCTCTCTGTCTGGGTCTATTTCTCTCTCATGCACCCACTCTGAGATGGTTTTTTGCTCTCCTCCCCCCAAAAAATACCTCTTTACTAAAAAAAAAAAAGAAAGAAAATGAAAATTGAAAGAAAAGTTGAAAAGCTTTTCAGAAATTATTTTGATTTTCTGCTTAATTTGGACTCAGTTATATACCAACTATAACTTTATACAATTATTAAAAATACAAATTAATAGTAAACAGTGACATGAAGGCTGAGGAGACCTTTCCTGATTGCTTTTATTCCTAGGGCAATGTTTACAAAGATAAAATGGCTTAAGAAGCAAAGTGCTTCCCCTCCTTAGGAGGCAGAAGGCCCCCAGTGAGTCAGACCAAATTAACAAGGCAAGTCCCTTGCAGCAGAGTCCAGGGTCTGGCCATCGCCCCCAGCTCCAGCTCCTCACTGAGACATGACACTGTTCAGCTTCAGCACGAGAGGAAAGGCATCAGGGTGGTGAGAGAAAACAGCATGGGGAGAAATGCTGGCACCTGGGGAGACAGCGCCGGGGATAAGGCGCATGCGCCTGAGGACCTCCGTTCAGTCTTTCCATCAGAAATGCTAGGCACACAATAGAATCCCAGAGTTGAGGGTGAGGGGAGATAGATGGAGCCCTAGAGTTTGCTGGCCAGCCAGGCTGTCCTAACCAGTGAGTCCTAAGTACTCCCTGAGTCTCCCAGGTACTAGTGAGAGACCCTGTCTCAAAGAACAAGCTGGAGGGCTCCTGAGGAAGAACACATGTTGCCCTCTGGCCTTCACACACATGTGAATACCCACACAGGAGCACGGGAGTAAACAGACACAGAGAGACACACATGCACACACGCCGGGATGGGACACACATAGATGGACAGAGACTGACGGACAGACACACATATACATGGACACAAGGACACAGAGAAAGAAATGCTATGACTGTTCAACAAGTCTCTCTCCTGCTCACCAGGCACCATGCTGGACTCGAGTTACTAAGGAGCGTTGTGAGCAATTTGAACACATGTAGCAAATGCTAAAAAAAAAAGTGCTGTGCGCAAGGAATGGACATCCTCCGGGACTAGAGAATTCTATTTCAAAGAAGGCAGGATGAAGAACTAAGAAATGACAAATATGATTAAGTGATTAAGACAAGATTTAAAATGTGGGGATCTAGTGAGAGGGAGACCTTGGCTGTAATCCCAGCTCCATCATTTACGGAACCAGTAGCGACTTAATTTTTCTAAGCTTTATTTTTCTGCTTGTCCTGTGCGGAGCGTGGCTAACATTCTCAAGGTTAAGAGAAATCACATGCCTGGTAAATAGCTCGCTCTGAAAAAAATGTTTTTCACTTGAATTATGTCGAAATCTGACAATTGACATCATAAAGGATGAAGGTTTCTTTCTGTGACTCGTGGCTTGTGTGTGCCTATGTGTGGGTGTTCCTGGGCATAACTAGGGGTTTAGCACACACAAAGCAGTTTACATGTAAAGGTTAGAGGATAACTCTGTGGAGTCTGTTCTCTCTTTTTACTTTTGTGTGGATCTGGGAATTAAACTCGGGTTCTCAGGCTACCCAGAAAGCCCCTTTATCCAGTTCCCATCTCACTGGTCCTCATGGAGAAGTCTCACTGTTTCAGAAGGACTAGGCAGGGAAAGGGCTCTGCAGTGTTGGTGAATCATTCTCTAAAGGAAAAGAACAGGTGTGTGTGTGTGTGTGTGTGTGTGTGTGTGTGTGCACGCATTATTAGACAGATTTACAAGATGTGGTCCCAGTAGTTCAACAATTTTGTTTCACAATGACCATGCCAAGAATCTAGTAGCTGCTC
>LOEQ01000087.1:583247-594502 GCA_001685075.1 Bramus lutescens | reverse complement strand
ATGAACCTGCCAGCAAGAGTTAAGGACAACAGGCAATCAGCAAAAGCTTCATCTTCTAGGTCCTTTCATGAGGGCTGAGAACAGATTTAGGTAGGGTCTTTCTGTTTCAAATAACTTGATTAGTGATGCCCTTCACAGGAATACCCAGCAGCTTGGGTTTTCATTGGTTACAAATGTAGTCAAGTTGGTCGTCAAGATCAGCCATCAAAGTGAATGAGAAAAAGATCCAAAGTCATCTGTAGCATTTTTGATCAATGTCTGGCTGAAATGCGGAGTTGCAGAAAAAACAGGAAAAGAAACTTCAGATGTCTCCAGAGTATGGCCGTCTTTCATGGACCAGGACTGTGTGGATGAAGAAAACTTAGGTACACAGATGTACGTTTGTGTCCTTCCAACAGGGTTTGACTTCCTGGCTTGGGGAAAGAGGAATCACCCTGTCACCAGCATCCCTGACACCTCATCCTATGTAACATGTAAATAGACATGTAAAAGAAAAACATGCATGCACACTGCAACATACCAGGGCTTAGCTGTTGTGAACACACAGAATCGTCACATAAAGACCTGGAGACAGAAAAAGGAAACACACACACACTCATGCCTGCACACATACACACACCATATTGTGTAAAGGAATAAAGGCTTCTGACTTTACAAGAGGTAACTTCACACTAATAGTAAAAAAGAATTCAGGCTAGGCTGTGCTCTACAGCTGTGCCCAGGCCAGAAGGTTGGTATGAGCTGAGAATCACAGAAGTAGGTCCACAACAGATTCTCAGTCTCTGGGGGACTCAGCCAAGCCAGATTGCCTATGAATTTGCCCCAAATTCTCGCAGTGTTTTTAACAGAGAAAAAAAACTGAGGTTAGAAATCTGCCCACCACACCAGACAGACAGTAAGAGAATTGTTTCAGCCATGACAACAGTTAGAAAAATAGACTCCATCAATAAATAATTCTCCCAGAAGAACGCAGCATCCCCACCCTGCATGTTTGGAGTTTATTTTATACAGCATCTGTGGCATGAGGGATCCTTGAGGTGAACCATGATGGGAAAATAGGTTTGAGCTGATGATGGGTCCAGGTTGTTCAAGGTAAACAAAACACCCCAAAGAGATTCTGCAATGACTCAGCTTGCTCAGATTCCCAAAGCAAAGAAAGTCCCCTTATAATACAAAGTCACAAACTGTACAAGGCAAATATTCATTGTGCACACAAGTCAACAGAAAACACAAGCATAGAAACTAGAGCTTTTATGAAAACCCCCTGATGAGGATTAACAGACACACTAATTTTTGAGTACAATAATAAATCATTGACCCTTATGAAAGAAGCTTTTCATCGTGTTTTGTTTCATTTTTGCAGTAGATGACAATTAATACCTCCAACTGGTCAAGATGTAGAGAACAAGAGGCGTCAGAATGCTCAGCCAGAAATGGGACATCTGTACTACACTCCCTTCTCCCAAGGATCAGGTATCAGTTGAGAGAAGGAAACAAAAGAGTGTGAGAACCAGAAGAGATGGATGACTGCAGGAAACATGTCTTCCCTCACAGCAGGGCAGATGCATGTCTGAACTCTCAGTGACTGTGAAAGCAAGCATGAGCTGTGTGCAAGCACAAGTCAGACCACATCCCGGCATGGAGCAGGAGAGCTAGGGGTGAAACCCCACCCCTGCTTAAGAAGTTATTGGCAACTGAGAGCCACTGGGGGAGGGAGAGTCAGTTTTCTTTAAGGGTACAACCAACCATGTTCCAGTGAAGGCCCCGCGTTCAAGAATCTATGGGCAGCATAAACTGTACTTGATGGGTTGAAACAAAGCAACAAAAAAGAGAACATAAAGTTGGTGATAGGCACAGGCCTGGGGTGGCAGTGGACCGGGGGGGATTGTGCAGAGGACATGAATATGATCAAAAGACAATCTATGAAAATTTCAAAACACTAACAAAAATGAGAAAATCATTTTTAAAACAAACACTGGGAAAATGTAAAATACTGAGGAATCATCTGGGAAGAGTACTACTTGTCAGGTTTATGATTAGTGTATAGGATGCAGCAATAAAAAAGCAAAGAGATGGGAGTTAGCTTCATGAGTCAACTCCACATGCACTGCCCAGTGCAGCCCAGCACACAGCACGAAAGAGGAAGAAACAGGAAGTGTAGGGGAGGAGTTAAAAGACAGACTCAAATGGAGAAAATCTAACATATACCTACCGAGAACACATACCTACCAAGAACCTATACCTACCAAGAACCTATACCTACCATGAACCTGTACCTACCAAGAACCTATACCTACCAAGAACATATACCAACCAAGAACCTATACCTACCAAGAACATATACCAACCAAGAACCTATACCTACCAAGAACATATATCTACCAAGAACCTGTACCTACCAAGAACATATACCTACAAAGACCTATACCTACCAAGAACATATACCTACCAAGAACCCGTACCTACCAAGAACCTATACCTACCAAGAACTTGTACCTACCAAGAACATATACCTACCAAGAACCCGTACCTACCAAGAACATATACCTACCAATAACCTGCCTACCAAGGCTGAGATGAATGAAGATGGTGGGAAGGAAATAATTTTGGAGATGATAATAATTGAGACTATGTAGACTTCATCAAAAAGAATGCCTTTCAGTTAAAGAAGTTGAGGAAGTCTATGCAAGACAAATAAATAAAAAGAAAAAAACGTATTTCTAGACAAACTGTAGAGAAATTTTTGAAGACAAAAGAGATCAAATTTTTCAGGAAGGAAAAGTAGATTTTATATCTAATAAAACAATAACCTGAATAGCAACCATGTTTCTAACAATGACATTAGAGGCTGGGAGATGCTGTTAAAATATCTCCAAAGTTGTAAGGGGAAGTAGCCAGGAACTCAGAATTCTATGATCCACTGAACAACCAAAGAGTAGGGGTAGAAGCAGATACTTCATAAAGGGCTAGCGGGGCACTAGAGCTGTGGTTCTGCAGTTAAGAGTACTGGGTGCTCTCCCAAAGGACCAGTTTCCATTCCCAGCACCCATGTGGCAGCTCACAATCATCTGTAGCTCCATTTCCACATGGTTGATACACTCTTCTGGCCTCTTTGGTACACAGACCTTCATGCAGGCAAAACATCATACTCATAAAAGTAATCCAGTTAAATGTTCAAAATATATTTTTAAAAGGGACCTATCAAGGCTTGCTCAATAAAAGAAAGCAAAAGAATAAAACATTTAGAACTGAGCAAACAATGTAGTTCATAAGCCTCTATGTAAACCATTGATTCAAAGAACTGGCCCAAAATATTAAAAATAAATAAGAAGCAATGTGGAAGTTATCCTCGGTGGAAAAATATATTATAAGTCTTTTGTCTTAGGCCAAATCATGGATGCATGCTAAAAATGTAATGGCAGGGAGACACAGAGAGAGAGAGAGAGGGAGAATTTGATAAAAATTATAATCTGGGTTCATTTCATCTGTACTGTCTTCTATTCTTAACTGAATAAAAAGCAAAGTTCAGATTAAAAATCAGACAAGAAATTATCAGGAGAGTAGAAAACAGGAAGTTATAAGGAGTGGGTTAAAAAAAATACTCAAAAAATACTACAAAAATATCAAGAAACTATCATTAATTAGAAGATGGAACATACCACAGTAGTTGATCTCAGAGGTAAGATTAACTGGAAGGATTGACTGAGGGGAGAGGACCTCCCACAGAGTGGGGAGTACCACCCAGTGGCAGCCCAGGTATAGAGGGGTCTGTTGAGAAACAGTACTGGCTTTGCCTTCCCAGCTTTGCCTCTTGCTGGTAAGTGCATCTGTTATGCAGCTGCTACTATTCTGACATCCTTCACCAACACCAGAATCCAGCTTCTTTGGTCCTCTATTGTGGACTGAAGACCAGAGGATCTCCAGGAATCCCCCAGGCCTTCAGCAGCAGAGTGGGGTTGCCTAGGCAGCCGCCTCATGGGCTGATTAGCTACCGAGTTCTCAGCCTCTCTAGCTTACAGACAGCCATGGTCAGACTATCCAGCCTGTACTGCGCAAGCCACTCTAATGGATTCCCTAGGAATATATATACTCATTCTATTGGTTCTTTTCCTGTCGAGGGCTCTAACTCATACATATGCCCATAGTCTCAGCGTTATGGAGGTGGAATCAGAAGGACAGCAAATTCAAGGTCAATCTGGGCTACCCAGTGAGGCTACCTCAAAGTACAAGTGGCAGGATGCTTGTTAAACCCTGCAGTCTTGGGTTCAATCCCCTGTATTTCAGGCTGTGGAATGGAAACTTTTACACAAGAAGAAAAAAAACCAGATATATTCTTCTTAGAAGAAATCTATCTAAGACGTCATAGAAAAAGTAAATGAGAAAAACATAAACGAAGCAAATATTGATTGGTGTCTACACAGTATCCCACAATGAATATAGTTAAGACAAAAGACAATGTTAAAACAAAGAGGCTGTTACTAATAATTAAGGAAAAACTTATCAGAAAGATCTCATAGTAATATCTATACCTAACAATTTAGCCACAAAATATATCAGTCAAAACTTGATATAAACAGAAAAAATTATAACTAACATAATGGATATTTTAGTATTACTTTTTCAGGATTGGTAGACCAGTAGTAACCGAAGGAAAACACAGAAAAAAAGCAATAACAAC
The DNA here is from genome assembly GCA_001685075.1 of Bramus lutescens. Lineage (NCBI taxonomy): Eukaryota > Metazoa > Chordata > Mammalia > Rodentia > Cricetidae > Bramus > Bramus lutescens. The sequence goes on along the minus strand of LOEQ01000087.1, from coordinate 589,824 downwards.
ACAGGCAATTTAAATAACACAACAAGGTTTAGGAAGGGGGGGGGGCGGCGTGTAAAGAATGCCGAGAATTAAAGGATGCATATTTTTTCATGTATATACGAAACCTGCAGAAAAAAATCATCATATTCTATACTACTAACCAACCCCAGCAAAGGCCGAAAAATTGGAATCCGATGGCCATCTCAATGAAATGAAAAAAATGACGGGGAGTGAAGTCAGGGACAGAGCACTTGCCTAGCATGTACCAATCCCCAGAACCATGTTCTTAAAAGATTAAAACAAGCAATGGGAATTGTTAATATATCTGGGAATTTTAAGAAAGAAAGAAAAAAAAGGAAGGAGAAGGAAGGAAGAAAGAAAGAGAAAAAGGAATATGGGAATCAAATCAAATCATGGCACAAATACTAAATACAGATCTAGCAAACAAGCAGCAATGTGTGAGCGATGTTTCCCCAACAGGCCCCAGGGTGGTGGAATGCTCAGCGTGTGTGTCACGGGGAGCAGCTGCTGACCAGAGAACTGGCAAAGCTTAGGCTGTGAACACCCGTGGATTTCAAGCTATCAAAGCATGACGTTGGGAGAAATGCACAGAAGCAACCTGCACCAGCCGATGTGAGCAGCAGTTCAGGTGCATCACTGTGAGCTGCTGAGGGGAGCAGCTAAAGCATGCGTGACATCTGAAAGAAAGGCTGAGGGCAGCTGTACAGGACAGAGGGACCTGAAGACATCAGAGGAAGGTGGCAGTGAGGGCTGATAACATTAGAACGGGAAGTCAGAAAGACAATTTATAAAAGAAAAGATGTTCTTCTAGGGGACAAAGTATGCATCACAATAATGTGATCAAAAGAAGAGAAGCAGAAATTAAAAAAAACCCCACAATATTCTGGATAGAAAGAACGTAATAAAAATGTAGGAGAAATAAAAGGTGGATATAATAAACAACTTGATGGCAGCAAATGTGAAGACATAGATTAAAAAGGCAATTTTTCCAGAAAAATATTGGAAAACTGATTCAAAAGAACTATAAAACACGAGTATACAAATTACTCTCAAGAATAGTAAATTAATCCCCACACCCTGCTGTTACCCTCCCTGGTTTCAGTCTCCAAGCCTGGCTGGTTTTACAGGTAAGTTCTGCCTGCAAGAAATATACAACTTAACATAATAAAATTGCTTCAGAAGAACAGGAAAAGGAAGAAATCTGTTCAACTCGTTTTATGATGCTATTAAATATTAAAACACACAAAGAAAAACTGTGTTCTAATGTGCAAATACACTCAATGCCCCGTTATAGTCACAATTTCTTCAATCAACCCTAATTAAGATTTTAACACTTAAAAATAGGTGCTATTAATATAAACTACTGCTGTGCCAGATTAAAGTCTTTAAGGCAATTCAGTAACTACAGTTGATTAAGCAAACAGATCTCCAAATAAATTATCTTAACGAGCTAAGACTACGTAAAACTTCTTTAATGTAACAAAGTGTATCATTCAAAAATGTGTTGTCAGTATCAAAACAGTGTCAAAAACATAACCAAAATAATCTTTATTCTGCTCTCAGTGCGGTGGGGAAGGTCCTGATCAACATAATAGGAAAAATTTCTAAAAAAGAAAAGAAAGAAAAGAAACTCAGCAGTGTTTATAGTAGTCTTACTGGCAAAAGCCAGTAGCCTCGGAACAACCCAAATGGCCATCAACAGGAGATGGACAACAGATCATGTCCTATGTACCACGGGATAGTGCTTAGCCATAGCAGAAAGGATGGACTGCCACTACAGGTGAGAACATGAATGAATCTTCATGTGATGGATGCCACATGCAGCCATCTGTGCATCTTATGTCATTAGGAAAGAGTTCAAGGACAGGGAAGCTAACAGATTATAATAGAAAGAAGACCATGGTCGCTAGAGCAAGGAGAGTGCCTAGGGGGATTACAGGTGACTGAAGCACTCTCTGTCTCAACCGGGGCTGTTAATTATATGAGTGTATGTAATTATCAAAGCTGACATGTCTGAATAATTAAGATCTGTGCTTTTTGTCTTTCGGTAATTATATCTCAATTTTACAAAGCAGAATAGACATTTAAAAAAACAAAGATTGAGAAAAGATAGCAAATGATATAATTGTTTACATGGAATATATAAGAGAATCTACAAATAAACATTAGCCCTCTTAAGAAAGTTCAGCAAGGGTGCCAGAAATCAATACCTGAAAATCGATAGTTATTTTGTAAATGTACTTTTTAAAGGACATTATTAACTATGGCAATAAAAACTTTTAGATGCTCATAAATAAATCTAACAAATGATGTGCATGATGTTTATGGGGGAAAACAACAAAATTTTATTGAAGGGGAAGAGGAAAGAGTCTTTTACCACATTTATGGGTACGAGGTTTCCATATTTTAAAGATGTCAGTTTCCCCAAACTCACCCTTAAATTCAACGCAATTTCAATAAAGATCCCAGTGGGGTTTTCTGGGAATTTATATGATGATTCTAAAATGCATATGAAATCAAAAAGCCAAGACTAGACTAGAGAATTGCAAAGAAGAGGAAGTGGGGACAGTGGGGGGGCTCTGTTTATGAATATTAACACCTTATCATCATGCAAACCCTCTAATGTAAACAGTGTGATATTGCCACAGGGCGAGGTTAAAAATAAACCACCTAGCTAGGGAGGTTTGAAAGATGACAAAGGAGCTAGCACTCGGCAGTAGGTTAAGAAAGTATCCGATAAATAACATGGCAACAAATGAGTGGCAATCTCAAGAAATGTCAGGTTCCTAGGGAAGAGAGCAAAACCAGGTACCTGTCTCCTAACATTCACAGACCTCCCTGAATAGGAAAAGCAAATTTAAAAAAGAAAACACAAGAGAACGGTGTAATGGCACCTGGTGCCGCCACATACTGATGAGAGCAAAATCATCCACAGGGTTGAGAAAAGAAAACATGGAGGCTGTACCTATGTCATGCTAAGAATGTCTATGCAGGTCCGTGATAAAGAGGAATGAGTCAATGGCCCCATCAAAAGGTGTTTGTAAGCTTGGTCTACAAAACCTGACAACCACTACTCTAGTGTGGAGGTGGAGATCTGGGCTTCTGTGAAACTGGTTGCTGGGTATTTTCCCTGGAGTTACGGGCGCACAGGTGATACATTCAAGGCAGCTCACCCACGCATTGCTTGCAAGAGCAAAAGATCAGTAGTAATGCGATATAATTGTGGTCTTTAAAAAATCTACATATGTATCCTATGCACAGTTATTACAGATGTATACATGTTTGAAGAAAGTATATATGGATATGGAGTCACATTTGTGTAACGGTGGGACACGGGGGACACTTGGGACAGACTGCCTAGGTTACATGCCTAGTTACCAATTATGTGCTCATGGATAAATTACTTCTATTCCTTTATCAATCTTTTATCTATAAAAGCGAGGGACAATAGTAATATATGGCATATATATTTTGTGGGCATTAAAGAAGTTAATGTATGTAAAATGACAGACAGGAAATGATCATCATCATTGCTGTCATCATCGTTGTCACCAGATAAAGCCACAGTCCCATTTATAATACAACTGCTCATTAGCATACATTAAACCTGGGTTTGAGCACACCCCTGAGATTCTGAGAGCATGGCTGCTGTCACAGAACTCTCTGAGCTCTGTGGTGTTTCAAATACTTTCTAAATGGAAAGAGTTTTTTTTTATCAACAAAGGTGATCTGTGTAGTACCATGGGAAACTGTACTGTGTCTTGAATGACTGAGCACAATGGATTGTGGGAACATAATAAAATTCTTTGTAGCTAGCTAGTTACATATCCAGGGAAGTTTAAAAATAATACTCCCAGGACTGAGGGATAGCTCATTGGTTAAGAGCATGTATTGCTCTTGGAGAGGAACTAGGTTGAGATCCAGGCACCTGCATCAGGCTGCACACAACCTCCTACAGCTCCAGTCCCAGAGGATCCAACTCTCTCTTCTGGTCTCCAAAGGCACATACACTCACATGCGCACACTCAAACACAAGCATATACATACATATAATTAAAAATAAAACACACCTTTAAGATGATTTTAGATTTTGGTTCTTTTTTATGTGTATGGGTGTTTTGCATGCATGTGTATCTATGCAAGAAGGGCGTATGGTGCCTTCAAAGGCAAAGAGAGGGTATTGAACCTCCTGGAACTAGTTACAGATAGTTCACCGTGTGGGTGAAGGGTCCTCCAGAAGATCAGCCAGTGCACTGAGCCATCTTTCCATTTCCCCCCAAAAAAATTTTTAAAAATATCCTTTCTAGGAAAATATGACCCCCACACAATGGAGCAATATAAAGAAACGTTTTCCAGGAAGGATTTACACATAAAGGTGTGGCAGTATTAGGGAAATATTAGCTGGTACAGGTAGCTAACGAGACAAATGTTCCATAGGAAAACTGTTTAGTAGCCTATAAAAATATTTTTAAAAACTCATTTTTGAATGGATATTTATTGAGGCTGAATTCTTTATACATGAGTTTTCTAATTGTCTTTTTGTTTGAGGCAGGCAAGCTATGATTTTAACATAAAAATGAAATATGTATCCTTCCTTTTTCATGCATATGCCACAATAAAGCCTTTACTGGCTGTATTCCTACAATGGTCATCTATCACATCATTTTGCCTAACAAACCCACTTGTTCTTCCTGATGCAGAAGGCATCACATGGGCCAGTTCACATCCTCAGTCCATGTGTGGGTGTAGCCTTCATGACCCAAACATCTCCCATTTGGTTCCATCTCCTCACCCTGTTGTCACTGAGGACTGATTTTCCAACACATGCTCTTTTGGAAACACAATCAAAGCCTAGCTCAGAAATATCCCTGGGCCCTAAATCACCTTTTAGTGCGGTGCCACCTTCATCTGAACAAAAGTTGAGTGCAGAGCCGGAGAGATGGCTCAGCCTCAAGGGGAAGTCCTCCTCCAGATGACCAGAGTTTGGTTCCAAGCACACACATCTGGACCTCATAAAGGCCTGGAACTCCAGTTCCAGGGGATCTGATACCCTCTCTTAGCCACCTGACACACTGTACCCATGTACACATAGGCAGACAAATACATAAATAAATTAAAAAAAAAACTTAAAAAAAAGCTGTATGTGTCATCATCACAGAGGAATCTGGAGCCACAAAGAGAAGCACAGACTAGTTTCCCGTGGAAAAGGCTAGGGCAGAAAACAGAAACAACAAAGCTACATAGTGCCTACTCTGTCTTCTCCAGTAAGGCATTTCTTGAAAACTGGAGAGGTGGTTCAGTGGTTAAGAGCACTGGCTAATCTTTCAGAGGACCACAGTCCAATTCCCAGCACCGACCAAACAACTCATGACCACCTGTAACTCTGATTTCAGAGGATCCAACATAATTTTCTGAACTCCAAGGCACCAGGCACACACACGGTGTGCTGTCATAAATACAGGCAAAACACACATACACATAAAAATAAATATTATAAATAATAATGACAATTATAAATAATAACAAAATAATAATTATATGTAAGTAACAATTATTATAAATAAAAAAGCAAAGTGATAAAATAATTCCAACAAAAGTTTTGAAATACACTGCTTGAAACAGACCCTGGTGGCTCTACTTCACAGCCTTTTCCCCACTGTTCACATCTGAACATATTCTCCACAATTCATGTGCTAGGAAGTGCAACTCCAGTAATACATTTCACATGAGTAAGAGACCTTTCTGGGCCCCAGGAGAGGGCCGAGCATGGCAGAGTATGGGAACACGAGAGGTATGGGATGAATGATTCTCAAAGTCAAGGAGTTTAAGATTCGGTTGACAGAGAAACTGCAAATGTTCCCATCAGATCTCAAGCCCTGGCTCCCCTGCTCTCTGGGGTGGTGCACACTACTCCACAATATCAACCAAGGAGCAAGTTATGCTGCGAAACCTGCGACCCAGCAGATAGCAGGGTGCCTCACCACACAGCTCACTGGATCCTAACGTGCATGGGGAAATCGTCAACTTCATAAGTTTAATCTTTCTTTTGGAATTGCTACTGACATCTGAATAGATTTACTTTTCCCCTGAGCAGACTGAAAATCTGGGGCAAAAATTATAATGTCCGTTTCTTTCCTTAAATCATCTTACCACTTATGAATAATCACCATGGACTCGTAATTAGCGAGGCTAAATTAAAGAGTCCTTGCTGTCTTTGCATTTGAGTGGGGTGATTTCTGATTGGATGATTTATCTTTAAATTTTTATAGTGAAAGAGAATGAGGAGATGGACCAGAGCAGAGTGAACCAGAACAGCTGCCCGTCTCACTGCTGGTGTGAGTGAGCATCTTGTTTGCAGGGAGAGTGCCCAGGCAAGGAGAACCTGTGGTTAGCAGGCGCCCATGTGGACCCCAAGGGAGATGAAGGACACCAACCGAGCCACAACTGGAAGACAGCAGCTCAGAAAGGAATGGCTTCAGTTCTATATGTATCTAATGGAATGTAAAATTATTTAAACTCCATGTCAGTCCGCTAACAAATGTACCAGTACTGCTGCCACTCCCAGCTGCAGCAGGTG
>LOEQ01000087.1:544704-556619 GCA_001685075.1 Bramus lutescens | reverse complement strand
ACTCTCACATCTTGATTAACCCATTTCTATTAATGTGTGTAGCACCACGAGGTGGTGGCTTACCGGGAAGATTCTAACCCGTGTCCATCTTGGGCCGGAGCTTCATGGTGTCTGCCTGACTTTGCTTTCTTCCTCCCACAATTCTGTTCTGTCTTCCCTGCCTATCTATGTTCTGACCTATCAGGCCAAGCAGTTTCTTTATTAATAAACCAATGAAAGCAACACATAGAAAATAGACCCACCTACTTACATCAGAAAAGTTTAGATTGTTTTCATTTCCATGAAATAAGCTTCAGGAACTTTCAAGCCACTTGTCTCCTTAGCTGATTAAAAAAAAAAAAGCCCTAGTATTAATAGTGAATAATGGTGATAGGACCATCTCTCCAGATTTTTAAGGCAACTGTTGTAAGCCTTGGATAGCTTAAAGTGTACATGTGCTTACCCAGGCCTGAAATCACTCTCATTTTCTAGGTATTTGTTCCTGAACACATGACACACTTTGACTAAACCAAGGGTTGTTATCATTTACAAATTCATTTTCCAAGTTATGTTCTGCCTGCCCTCCCCCAGGATTTTTGTTACTGCCATTCTGTAAAATTTCAACTTGGCCCACCTAATCTTGAAAGCATTTCCAAAGTGGTTCCAAGGCAAACACATATCCATCCATTTGAAAGTGAGCATGCCATAGTTGTGGTTTGAGGATTTGGCTCGCCTCTACTTTAAGATAATGGCCTTGTGGTTCCAGAGGTGGGGCTTGTTCTCACAGTTGAGGAAGGCTACCTGGGCTTGTCAGTCACCAAACATCACTTCACTTTATTATCTGGCAAGTGTCCAGTAGCTGTGGTAGCAAAGGTGACTAAAGGAGAGATGGCCTTTAAAGAACTAAACACTGTGATGATGGTGTTTAGAGAATTCTTTCCTTGGGGAGATGGAAACAGTGCCTATCCCTCATCATAAGGTCCTAATGAAGAACCAAATTATGGTTCCACCAACGTCCAACCTGGGGAACCAATGTGTTTATTGGGTTGCTTATAGAACATGGGTAAGGGGTTACTGGTAGGAGTAGAGGGATCGCAGAGCAGCTGCACTTGCAAGTTTGTCCCCAGTGTAGATGATGGTGCCCCTCCAGTGAACCTTTCCCAGCCTTTGACTCTAGCACCTCTGAGCCGTGAGGCCACGTGCAGTTAAGGCAGAACTGCAAACAAACGGTGAGGAGTGGCTGGATCTCAGATGAGAGTCCAAGCCCTCCCCAGTGCCTTGTCTATGAGGGAAGGTCAACAGCTAGCAAGCTGGATCCCCAGCGCCTTGTCTATGAGGGAAGGTCAACAGCTAGCAAGCTGGATCCCCTGCGCCTTGTCTGTGAGGGAAGGTCAACAGCTAGCAAGCTGGATCCTGATGGACTTTTGCAAGCAGGTGTAGCTGGTCTGACAAAGATGGAGGCTGTTTTGTTCAGAGGACTGCATTCTTCAACAGTTTGCATTAAGAAGTGCTATCACGGGACTCATGATATGGCTCAGCAGTTAAGAGCACTGACTCTTGTTCCAGAAGATTTGGGTTCAATTCCCAGCACCCATATGACAACTTACAACTGCCTGTAACTCTGCCTCCAGGGGATCTGACACTCTCCCACAGATATACAGGGAAAACACCAATGCACATAAAAATAATAAATAAGTCATTGAAAAGAAGAAGTGCTATCATCAGATGCAGAGACCCACAGCCAAACATTAGGGGAGCTGGGGAATCCTGTGAAAGAGGGGAGGAAGGGTTGTAGGCGTGAGAGCATCAAAGGCACCACAGAATATGGCCCACAGAATCAACTAACCAGGGCTCATAGGGGTTCACAGAGATGAAGTGACAACCGGAAAGCCTGTATGAATCTGACCTAAGTCCTCTGCATACACATTATGGTTATATAGCTTGGTGTTCTTGTGGGACTTCTAGCAGTGTGAGCAGGGGCTGCTTCCGACTCTTGCCTGCTCTTGGAACCCTTTCCCTCCTCTGGGTTTTCTCATATATGTGGGGATGTGCCTAGTATTAATGTAACTTGTTATGTGGTGTTTGCTTGATATCCCTGGGACGCCTGCCCTTTGCTGAAGGGAAATGGTGGGGAAGTGGATCTGGGCAAGAAGGGAGGTGGTAGGGGAGGGACTAGGAGGAGAAGGAGGAGGGGAAGCTGGTCAGGATGTAATATATGAGAGAAGACTAAATAAAAATTAAAAAGTAGTAGGAAGTACTATGATAAACCCAATATAACATGATAGATTAGTGAAAGAGACTGAGAATTTGATAGGTAGAGAGTAGATTGCATAGAAGGAAACAGTGTAAATAAAGGTGATCCAGTTGTGTGTAATGTGCTTTGTTGGAAGGTCATGAGGCAGTATTGCTGTGCTAAAGTAGATGTGCAGGTTTGTGTTAGCAATATATGTTGGTTTGAATATAGGCATAGACATTTGAACACTTGGTCCCCAGAGGTGGTGCTGTTTGGGGAGGTTTAGGGGTACAATCTGTGAAACACGGGTTGGAAAAGAAAGGAGGTGCACGAAGGCAGGCTGACTTCCCTCTCACTGTTATAACTCTGCTCCAGTAGAAGCTCACAGGAGTCTCTGAGTAGGAATAACAGGAGGGGGATAGGTGTGACCTTCATGTCCTACCTTGCTACTGTTTGACCGCATATATAACCTCATATATATATATAACCGCATATGTAACCAAACTTAAAACTTTCTAAGCTTCCAGAGCCCTGTAGGTTTGTAGCTTATTGAGTATTACAAGCCTTCCTCTAGGAGGGAATGCTTAAACTTAGGGGAAATAACTACACAAAACACAGAAAATTGAAGCACACTAGAAAACTAAGAAGCAGAAAACAGAACATAGATAAACTTTAGGTTGTAGAATCCATGAGAGGAGACATTTTGAGAAAAATTGGCTGGGGATCCGGAGGGTCAGCAAGGGGATAACTATAGCGTATATGCTGTCACATGCTGGACAAGGGTGATGCCTGAGACAAGCTCTGAATTTGTTGATTTGAGAGGTTTAATAAAGTGATTAAAATTCAGATTTGGGTGCAGCAGAAGCACTCATTCCTAACTGGGTTGACGGTCATATTTTATTGAAAGTCATTTTCCCTTGTAGTTATTTTAACTATGCAAAGGAAATGCAAGCCTTCATTTCAGTTTAGCAGCATTTAGTGAGAAAAGATGAGTGCTTCCCTACTTTATAAAAAGTGAACTCATTGCATCGTGTTGTCTTCTTAGAAACATCTACAGTGTGGTAGTCTTCTGAATTCTTGTAAGCATAATGATGTGAAAGTGACATTCCCATCCCTCACCCAAGCCTAGGGCTGCTGAGTGCCACTTATCCCCCAGTGGGAATCAGCGGTGGCTTGGAGACCAGCCCCACACTGCAGCATCTTGCCTGGTTTCGATGTAGGCACAATTGAGTGAGCAGCCACCATTTCAACATGCCTTCTTCTCTTCGTCTCCTTGCTGCAGGCTCGGTGGGAGGCTGTGTCTGGTATCTAGAGAGAAGAACTATACAGGAATTGCCACCCAGGGTCACACATATGTTCAGGAATGTCAGTAATCAGTGGGCCATGGTCCAGCACTTCAGCTTCCTCAAGCGCATGGTAAGTAGAAGCCTTCCTTCAATTGCTTTCCGCCTCTGCTATTCTCTGAGTGAGGGAATTGCAGAGATTCCTATTCAAAGAAAAGTTTTAGGAAGTTTTGTTTGAAAGGGGCTTTTAGTTAGTGTTCTCTTAAGTTTATCCAAAACTTTAATCTCTTGCTTTATTTTTAACTGAAACCAGAATAATTCTGGCATTGATATTAAGTATATGATCTTGAATTTATTGATTAAGTTTGGAGAAAGATTGAAAACTTATGGCTTATGGCATATTTCAACCAGGCTAAAATTAGGAAAAGCTGAGCTGGTAGGACGCATCTTTTATACATTCTTTGAAGTTCTGTAAATATGTCAGGAATACAGTAGTTGTTTAACAGTGTGATCCTCTTATTTTCTTAGACCATTGGTGCATTTGAAAAGTCTTTAAAAGTACTTCTGAGGGAATGTAAAATGGCTCGGTCAGTAAAGTGCTTGCTTTGCAACTATGAGGATCTATGGGGGATCCCCAGAACCAACAGAAAAGAGCTGGGTGTGGAAGTGTGCACTTGTTACCTCAGTTTTATTGAGGCAAACATAGGATCCGTGGGGCTTACTGGCCAGCCATCTCAGCCTATTTGGTGAGCCCCAGAGTCCAGCAAGAGGTTATCTCAGGAGACAAGGTGTATTAGGCTGGAGAGATGCCTCAGAGGTTAAGAGCACTGGCTGTTTTTCCAGAGGTCTTGAGTTCAATTCCTTGCAACTCTGTGATGGCTTAGAACAATCTATAATGAGATCTGATACCCTCTTCTGACCCGTAGGCATGTATGCATACAGAACATTGTATACACAATAAATAAATAAATCTTTTTTTTAAAAAAAGTTGTATGACTCCTGAAGTGAGTCAGTGAAGGTTGACCTTTGACTTCTGTTTGTACCTCACTACATGTGAACACACATATGCGAACACACACACTACTGAGTAGACTAAAATAAAGTTTGTTTTTTTTTAATTTGCCAGTGCTTTTACAGTGACACTGAGTATCTGGTTCTTACAGGCCTGTATCTATGTAGAGATTGTAGCAACATGATGACTCGATCTTATAGGAAAGGGTCATAGACTAGTAAGACAGCTGGAAGTTCATAGTGCTTCTATGAAAGAATAGCAGTAATGTCGAATGTTCTATTTAGAAACATCTCACCCTTTCATTTAAAACACCCACTTTAACTTAAAATTTAATTAATACAGAATGTTACTAAAACCCAATATATTGGTTTTGTCAAATTTTAGAAGTTTGGTGTTCTCATCTATAAATAAAAGTTATAAGTAATGGCCTATCTTTAAACACTGTTATGAAGATTAACTGAATTATATATTAATATGAAAAATAAGGCCCCTCACAATAAGTTTTAGTAATTATCTGTTTTTGCCCATCAGTGATAGGGTTGACTCTAAAACTGGAGTTCTTTCCTCTTCCCACACTCCCATATGAGCGCAGCGCAAGTGGCCCTGCTCACCTTCCAGTGAATTCCGCTCAAGACTGTTTGCTTAAGAGCCAGGTGGTCAGTAGCTGACCTTGCTTATCTGTAGCCGGGTTTCACTGTATTTAGATTAGAAAGTCCAGCCTTCAGGAAGGCCAGTCTGTAACAGATGGATCTTCTTGCCATGAACTTAGATTTTTCTAAACCACAAATTGAAAACTATAGCCAAAGCATTAATTTTAGCTCTGTGTCCTTTAGTGCTGATGTCTGTGTCACACACACACTGTATTGCATGCTGTGCTAACAATGTGAAGTTACATGGTAAGCACTTCCAAGCAGTGAAGGCTGTCAAGGGACATCATCGTTTTTAGTAACGCATGCTGTTGTTTGTCTGTCTGTCTAGTATGTCACACAGCTGCACAAGGGCCTTAGCCAGCGAGTCAAACAAAAGCCAGAGCCAGCAACTTCTCCATTCCTTGAACACATGTCCTCAGGACAGGCTAGAGCAGAAGTGGATGAGCTGCCATCTCTCTCAGCCTCCAGCCTGCCTTTGTCCCAGAAGCCAAAGGAGGAGTTGATGGAGCTGGAGGCTGCCTCCATAGTGGAGCATTCTGTCAACACAGCCAAAGACACAAAGGAAGAAAAGCAGTGGAAAGAGATGAAACTTCATGCTGACGATCTGCCCGGCATTTTGGCTCGACTGTCCAAGATCAAACTCACAGGTACTTGGTTTTCTGGGACTTTTTTTTATTTCTACTGAGCTGTATTTATTACCTCCCTCAAACTTTGAAATTCAAGATTTTTCTTTCCTCTAATTAGGATTCCCATTTGGATATTCTGAATTCTGCTTCCACAGAATTGGGGATTGTCATACATTGTAACCTTTATGCCAAAAGTGACCTCATGTGAATTAAAGTAGACGTTTATCCTGCCTATTTCCTTATGCTTGCTATGTTTACAGTCACTGTGCTTTTAGAGTGCAGTACCTGAGTCCAAGAAGCTGCAATGCGCTACATACTCTAAGCCCACGGTGACCTTGGGGACTTTAGCTACTCTATGTTCTGTTCCCTGTGGGACCTCTGGGTTATCGTATGTGTGTAGGGATATAGACTAGATTACTCCAAATATGTTTGGAAGTGTTTCCCCTTCTAATTCCACTATTAGATCCAATCTTCTTGTATCCAGTTGGCTACTATCCCATAATAGTGTTGTTTATTGTATTTACTCCCTATGAGCCAGGCACAGCGTGGTCCTGTGTCATCTGATAGCTAGAGTTAGATCCAGCTCTGTGACAGCTATTTTCAGAGTGTTCTGGTTATCCCACAAATGAAGACCTGCTCCCGCTTCTTCTTGGATGAAAGTGAAGGGACAGTATGGCAAGCTGTGATCAGGTTAAAACAGGTGCTCTTTGGAGGCAGAAAGTGGCAAATAGAGTCTCACCAAATGAGCAGAAGGGAAGACTCTGAGCACAGAGAAGAATGGTGGAAAGAAGGAGTTCCTTTGTCTCCAAAGGTGTGGACACCAAGAATCTCGGGCAACAACTTCCTTCCTGAGTGACCAAATGCTCTTAAAGAAAATTCTCTTTTGCTGGGAGTGGGGTGGGGTTGAATGGACATAGTGAGCGTGATAGAGTCTAGCAAGAATTCTGTGGTATAACGAACAGAACGAGTCTATTTCTGCATAGAGACGCTCCGGCTAAGCAAGAGCTCAGCATTGTGCTTTGTGGTTTTTGCAGGAGGTCTGGGTGTATCAATACATTGTAGCCATACAGATGTCACCTACAAAATGGGACCTTTCAGGAGTTCAGCCTCAGAAGTGACTCCTGTCAGCAGCAGGGTCTTCTTTGTGCAGTGTCATTTAACACGTCTAGGCTGCTGATTGGTCCACTTCTCTTATCTTCCTTCCCTGTCATGAATAGTAGCAGTATTCTCTCCTCCGCTGAGAAGCCAGTCTCTTTCAGCTCTAGTCCAGCATCTGAGTGGAACCAAGGGTAATGCCTCTAAAATATGCTTCCCCTACAACTGCTGTTCTCATTCAGGTTGGGAATATCCAGGGCTGCTGCTTTTTGCGATTTATTTATTTATAATTTTATGTATATAGGTGTTTTGCCTGTGTGGATATCTGTGTACCACATGCATGCCTGGCATCCACAGGTCAGAAGAGGGTGGCATCCCCTGGAGCTGGAGTTACAGAGGGTTGTGAGTGGCCTTATGGATGCTGGGAACTAAACCATGCTCTTCTGGAAAAGTAGCCAGTACTCTTAACCACTGAACCATCGCTCCAGTCCTGCCCCCCCCCAATTGTCCCTTTGTCTTCCTCCACCCTCCCTGCAGCTCACGCCCTCAGAACTGCCAGCTGCTTTCCCGAGACCACTTCCAGTCTTTGTTTGCTAGCCTACACAAGAGGCCTTTGCGTCTACATCACCTTCTGCTCCAACTCTGCCTGCTTCTGAGGCAACGTACTGTGCTGACCGCCAGTGCTTGCATCTCAGCTTACCTATCCCATGCTACTATTTCTAGTCAGATCTTTCAGGCCTGTCCAGGAAATCTGCGTGGGGTTCCAGTATTGAGATCTTAGCTGGACATTTACTCCCAGTGAGTTTTAGGTGTTTTTTTCTTCACCTTTTTGAGATAATTTACACATCTGTAAGGGAGGAAATAAATAAATCATTTCAGAATTTTAATTGTACAATGTATTAAAGCACCCAGCAATGTTCCTTACAAATGGGAGGTGCTGACAGGTGAGTTTGAAAATAGTTATGGGTAAATATTTAAGCATCTACCGACTATGTGTTGTGTTTCCAGGGGAACTGTTTCTGTCCATGCAGATTGTATAAGTAAGTGAGGGTTTACTGGGCAGGGAGATGAGGGGAATGAGAAGCAGTACCAGAAGCCTAAACAACAGCCAAGAACCCTGCTGCATCCTGGCACATTCGGAAAATTGATGTATGACTTGGGTGTCAAGTAGGGAGGCACTGGGAGGACGAGTGTTGTCACATGGGTATTTACTCTGTTGTAGAGTCGCACTGTTAAACCATGGCGGTAACACATTCTAGGTTTCTCAGAGAGAGACGGTCACATTGTGATTTCTTTCCGTTTAAAGTGTCTTAGTTGCCACTAAATCTGAAGACTAAGTCAAAAGCAAGCTTCAGATAGCGCTGAGTTGTGCGTTTTCAGCCGAAAGCGCTCCTTTGCAGCACACTAGCTGCACAGATGGTGGGTTTGTGAATTCAAACCATGTTCACACACCTGTTGCCCGCACGTGCACCCTCCCACCGTTTCCTCTTCTTTCCCCCAATAGTTCCGCTTTTATGCTCACATATATTTTGTATCTAGATCTCATGAGAGAAAACACATGACGTTTGTCTTTCTTAGTCTGGCTTACTTCAGTTAACACAATCTCTAGTTCCATCCATTTTCCTACAGACAACACGATTTCATTCTTCTTTCTAGCTGAATAAGACTGCACGGTGTGTATCCTTAGCGTTTTCTTTATCTGCTATTCCACTGATAGATACGTAGACTGATGTAACTCAGCTGCTGTGGACTGTGCTACAGTGAGCTTCCCACTCCCAACTTTGGACTATTGAAGTTGGACTGAGAACATTTTGTATTATGAGATGGCCGTGAGCCTGTGGAGCAAGGAATGGTACGGTTTAGATGTGAAATGATTCCCATAAGCTCATTTATTTCAATCCTTTGTCTCCGGCCAGTGGTACTACTTGGGAGGTTCTGGGGCCTTTGAGAGGTGGGCTTCGCTGAAGGAAGGGGTTGCTGTGGTTGGACTCTGTTAGGTACAGCTTGGCCCGTTCTAGCTGGAATCCCCTCTGCTTGCTGACTAGCCTTAGGATGTAAGCAAGCTGCCTCTGTCTCCTGAACCATTACTGCCATTATGAACACTGCCCTGCCTGTTTGGCCACAAAACTGAGCTAAAAGAGCCTCAGAAACTGAACAGAAGTGCTGTGCCGAGGATTCTATCACTGTGACTTCCCATCCCAGTAGTCACAGAAAAAAGCGTCATCTTCCCTCCAGCCATGCACACTGAAAGTGGCTGTTAGGCGCTTTGGGTTAGTGTCCGTGATGGCTTTATTGTTTTCTTTTACTTCGCCCCACTTACCTTTTCCTTTTGGTGAGTTCAGATGGGTCCTGTCTTACTCATGGTTAGTTAGGAAGGGCTGACTGCCATATGTCATAAAGTCCTAGTTCGAGGCTCTTGTGATATGCCTGTGTGTTTGTTCAGTCTGTAAGGATTTGATGTCATCTAGTATCTGTTTCACTGGAAACACTAGGTGACATGGCTCACAGGCCTATTACCCATGGTCTCCTATATCCTTAAATAAGGTTTTATTGGCGCCCAGATACTCCTTTAATCTCAGTAATTGGGAGGCTCAAGCAGGCTGATCTCTGAGTTCAAGGTCAGCCAGGGCTGTGCACTGAAACCCTGTCTTTAAAAAAAAGACAAAGAAGTATGGGGGAAAGATGAGTTTGACTTTGGCAAATTCATTGAGCAAAAGCCTCTTCAAGAGACAGGAACTGATGGAATTCTATCCTGGAAGAACTCGGGGTCTTCAGATGGAGTTAGCAGTGTGGTCACAGGAAAGAACGGGTATGGGGGTGGTAGGTAGAGCCAGCAGAGTAGAGGGCACAGAATTCCTTAAGATCGTTCCTTCTAGTTCTTACAAAAGGCCTGTAATAATCCTGCAAGGAAGCAGATGGTCAAGGCGGGGGAAACAAGTCAGGGCTCTGTCACAGGCAGAGGTGCAGACCTCTCCCCACAGGAAGGACTCAGACCGCTCTGCAGACGCAGGAGGACCTCTCAGAAGCCTGGCTGGAAAGGTACAGGAAGTCAGTGCCCACTTCCTGGAAAGTCAGGAGACGGCAAGCCGCGTTTCTTCAAATGCTTACAGGAACTGCTTTGAGTAATCTACCTCGTTTTTTTAAAGTTTATCCGGTGAGTATTTTATTAGTAACAAATAAAGGGTGACTAAGGTCAGGATTGTTTTGCTACAACTTTCTTTATTCTGGCTATTGTACCATTTTTCCTTTTATGTGGCTTATGCAGTTGTATATCTGAGTTGGCATTCCAGACACAGCAGAATCTAATATGTAAAACCCGAGTATGGAATCTTAAGCTAGTAGTAATGATTTAATATCTTAATTATTCTTTAGTACGCTGTGTTAAAGGGAGAGGAGCACTGGTGGCATGCTGGTTAAAATGCTAATTCCTTGCCACTGTGCCAGGGACTCAGATTCCCTGGGTTCAAGACATGACCCAGAGATCTCAATGTTTTATATGTAACACTGAGTGGTCAGTACTTACTTCAGAAACCTGGTGGAGGCAGGACCCAGGCATCAGACTTGGTCCCAGACATTCTGGTCTGACTGGTGCTGGGGAGAACTTGCTTATTTGAGAGCCAGAGCTGGCGGGTGGGACAGCTGGCCACAGGAAAGGCAGCTGGACAGAACCTGGACCACACAAGAGAGGCATGCAAAAACAAGATGTTCTGAGGAAAGGAGGCTACCTCCTCACCTACAGCCACAGATGGAAGAGACCTGGGATTGTAAATTTCCTTCATATGATTTTATTTATCCCATGTGACTAATTGAATTAAAGCCATTTCCTTCTGCTTATTTCATTTAAAGAAGTAGCACCCTTTAGTGACCCTAAGCCCTTTAATCTGACTGACCTTGTACTTTCCTCTTTAGTTTATTACTTGAATTCATACAGCCTGGAGTCAGCAGGAATATTTCTTTAAGGAGATCCTTGATACATGTAAATTGATTTCTCTTGGACTTTTAATATCTTAAACAACTCATTTCTAGCTAATGGCAGCTGAGGCAGGAAGCTTTGAGAGCCTGCAGTCACATTATAGAACGAGTCTTTTCTGTGCTTCCTCTGCTTGTACTATAATATGCTAAGGAAGGGCCATATACTAATCAGACTGTGATTTCCTTTGTTAGGAGGGCAGACTAGCTGCAGCCCGAATCTTCAGCACTTCTTCCAGGGCATGGGCCAATCCTTTACTGGTGTGAATGTCATTTGAATATGTGCGCGCGCATGTGTGTGTGTGTGTGTGTGTGTGTGTGTGTGCGTGTGCATGCAAGCATGTGAAGGAAAGTAAAACTGAGTTTATAAAGGAGTCATAGGCTTCCGTGAGCCCCTGCCAGCTGAGCTGTTTACCGTAATGTTGGAGCTTGTTGCAAGCACCACACCAGGGTGAGGAAATTTTATTTGGATTAGGATCATAAGAGGCTGCAGTGACTCAATGAGTTTCGACTGAATGTAGGTCAATGAAAAGCAGGACTTTTCCTGACCAACATCTGTGCTGAAAAGTTACATTTCCCAAGGCCAGCACACTAAATAGATTGTTTATTGGAACCAATAGATAAAGCTATTGCTAGAGCTGGTTCATTTTAGATTAGTTTGTGTGGCTTACTGTGGTCTCTGGCATTAGCTGTGCAAACAACCTATGCTCCCACAATAATGCCTTCTTACTTGCAGAGTTAGAGGGATCCCTTGAGGTTTACATTTTGAATAATGGCTAATAATACTTCCCAGATATTTCTGAAGTATTTTAAATTCTGTAACTATCAAGTATTCATTTTAATAAAATATAAATAGGTTTTAAAAAAGAAGATTGAAATATTCTCATTTTACTATGTCAAAATAACTGCTGTCCTTTTTATAGATTTTGGTAAATAAGCTTGTAGAATTTAATATCATACTCAGCTTTTTGCGTGAGACTTACTCTGATTTTGGTTACTTAGGTTGTGTTTTGTTTCCGTTTTCTTTTAAAACGATTCATTTCACTGTGTGTGTGTGTGTGTGTGTGT
>LOEQ01000087.1:528263-544641 GCA_001685075.1 Bramus lutescens | reverse complement strand
GGCTGGCTGTATGCCACTTGCATGCTGGTTCCAACGGAGGTCAGAAGAGGACATTAGACCCCTAGAAGTGGAGTTCCAGGCAGTTGTAAGCTTTGCAGTGTGGGGTTTAGGGTTTGGTCACGGGTCTTCTGGAACAGCAGAAATGCTCTTAACCACAGAGCCATCTGATCAGCCCTCTTATTTTTTATTCTTGTTTGTCCCTCAAAATGTGTTAATATCACTCTATGAAACATAGTATAACGTTAAAAGCCCTACACTCTATAAAATTTACACACTTTAAAATTTCAGTTTCTTTAAAATATCTAACATCTCTTGAAAAGTTCAAAATCTCAACTGTGGGCTCCTGTAAAATCAAAAAGTAAGTTACATACTTCTTACTCCAGCAGGGAAGAACCAGTGCACAGTTACAGTTATATCATACCAAAGTCCAGCAGGTTAAGTAGCTCAGTGTCTGATGTCTGAGGTTCACTCACACTTGGGCAGACCCCCCTCCCTACTTCTGCCATCTGAAGTACAAACAACTTACCTAGTAAGCTCTGGCCAGCTCCATTGCACACCTGCCAATGTCCTTGGTGGTCATCCCCAAGCCCTGGCATCTCCAGTATCCTGGGGTCTCCATAGATGCTAAGGCTACAACTTCACCATTAGCCTCTTCAGCCTCTGTTTAGTAACCCTGACCCTGCCTCAAGGTGCCAAGCCTCAACTGCTCTCTAAGACCCTAAAGTCCTCTAGCTCCCGTGCTGCCCAAACTAGTAAGATGTGGAAGAATCAAATTACCAAGTTTGTCTGCCACCTTGGTGGTGCAACCTTTGCTCCTTCTGGACCACAGCTCTACCCTTGAGGAAAACACTTCCCAGAAGTTTTCAAAGGAGTGATGCTGGTCTGTTGTTAATCCCAGCTGATTCTTCAGCCCTAGCTGACCAGTAAAGAAAGGTTTGCTACAGTGTTGCTCATCTCCTGTTGATCAGAGCCGACTCTTCAGCCCCACCTGACCATAAACCACAGCTTCTTCATACAAAATACCTCCCAAATGGCCCCAGGAAAGTTTTTCAGGGATTCTCAGCTTCCCTCTGAAACTTCACAAGCCAGGCCTCAACCATCTGCATTTCTCTCAGTAGTATCCTGGAAGTTCCTACAGAACAGCTCACTAAGGTCTGAGAACTCAGTGGCTTTTCCAGACCAAGTCTGAACGCTCCCATAGTCCTCTCAGGTCTGTCACAGCAACACCCTATTCCTGTCCTAGCTTGACTTTGTATTGTTCTGATAATGGTCTTGTATTGCTCATAAACACCATGACATGACCAAATGCAACCTGTAGGGGAAATGCTTTATTTTATCTCACAGCTATAGTCCATCCTGGAGGGAAGTCAGGTCAGGAGCCTGAGGGCAGAAAATGAAGCAGAGACTGGGGGAACACTGCTTACTGCTTGCTCCCTCTGGCTTACTTAGCTTCCTTTTTAATACCTTCTAGGACTAGCTGCTATGTGGGTAGCATGGCCTACAGTGGGTTGAGCTCTTCCACATCAATCATTAATCAAGATAGTGTCCCCCAAAGACTTGTGTATAGGCCAACCTGACAAAATTAATTGGTTCTTTTTGTTTTATGGAGTTTTGTTTGTTCATGATAGGGTTTCTCTGTTACATATATATAACCAGGCTGACCTCAAACTTGGAGATCTGTCTGCCTCTACCCTAGCATGAATAATAGAAACTCAGAGACAGATACTGGGGTTTAACCTGAAGATCAGAAAAGCAAAGCAACCAACCACTAGAGAGACCTTTTATCTTTACCAGATCTTCAGACCAAAGGAGTGAGATTCTGTCTCCATGAGTCCTCAAACTCCGCACAATACTGAGTTTTTGTCTCTTCCCCTTTATATTCTTCTTTCCACCCAACCATATCGCTCCTGTCTCCACCTCCCTAGTGCTGGGATCACCTTTGTGTGAGCCCTTTCTTGTTGGGAACTGCAGACCACCAGACCCTGAGTTTCCTTTAAACAACTTGTTTTCCTCTGCTCTGAGCAGCCTACAGCTGGGGCTTGGCCAGAGCCCTATATAAGCTGCCCCTGAGCACAATAAAGTTGGCATTCGTGTATCAAGGATGACCCATGTCCCCGTGTCTCTGTCTGTGTGCCTGTGTTTTTTAGTCTCCAGCTTAGTTCCTGGCTCGCATACCATCCTGTAGTGTAAGCGCTACAGTTTCTTCTTTAGACAGATTCCATCTTGTGTAACCCAGAGTGGCCTTGAACTCACAGAGATCCTCCTACCTCTGTCTTCCAAGTCCTGGGATTAAAGGTGTGTACCACCACTCCCTGACCTGTGTGGCTGACTAGTATGACTGCCTTGCCCTCTGGTCTTCAGGCAAGCTTTATTTATTAAAACACAAATAATATACCATTATGCCTGAGTGCTGGGATTAAAGGAATGCACCATCACCACTGGCTTTTTTTTAAAAAAGCCCTTTTTTTGAATGACTTATTTTTATTTTATGTGCATTGGTGTTTTGCCTACGTATGTGTCTGAGTGAGGGTGTCAGATCCCCTGGAACTGGAGTTACAGATAGCTGTGGGCTGCCATGTCGGTGCTAGGAATTGGCTGAGTCTTCTGCAAGAGCAGCCAGTGCTCTTAACCACTGAGTCATATCTCTAGCCCTTAACCAGTTTTGTTTTGTTTTGCTTTTCATGTGGATGAAAATACATTTAGCTAATTTGCTCTGTTTTCTCCTCATATCATTATTAATTTGGGATTTACTTGTCTTAAATTCAATTTCATGTTGATTGAACTGGTAGTTAAGTACAAAATGCTGTAATTAATGCTAGAAAAAGGTAAAAATAAATTTCTCCTGAGGATGAAAATCCCTTTCCAACAATATTGGCAATTTTCAAGGAAAGAGAGAGAAATAAGAACTGAGGATGGGCTCGGCTGCCTGGATGGGAATTCTGAAGAGCCAGAGCTTCAGCACTCTTGTCAAGAACTCCTGAGTTAGTGTTTCAGGATACTACTATGATGCCTTGTGTCTCTTTCTTTCTCTCACTGGTTCATGATGTATGACCCTAAGACCACAAGATGTCTTCTACTCTGTCCTCTTCCTCTAGGCAGCAACATGAACACGGGCAAAGGTAGAAGGTTAAGAACCACCTTAGAAGAGGGGAGGGGAAGCTCCCAAGAGGAGCCTCCACTGTGTCTTGTGCCAGGTTTGTGTAGCACGCAGCCAGCCCCAAGGGAGGCTAAAATATGGCCGAGTTTCGATGTCCATCATTTTAAAAGCCTAGCATCAAAATCCCAGTCTAATAAACTCTCCAGTATTTCTCTAGCTTCCTACACCTTTGAGATCCTTGGGGTCTTGTTTTCATGTACGTTTCTGAGCATGTCCTCCCAAAATGCCTTCCCTCTTGGCCTGAGTTGTAGCCTGGGAATCTGAATTTCAAGTGATGACCCTGATATAGATGGTTCCCATGGCATGCTTAGAGAAGAGAGTGCAGAGCCCCCTTTCCCCAGATTTCTCTTAACTCGCGGAAACCTGTCTTCTTTCTCATCCCACACAACATACAGGAGTAGTTCCTGTCCAATAGAATTTCCACATGCCATTATTTTCCGATCCCTGTGCCTATTTACCTAGCCCCCACCCATTACTCTAGATACCTGAGTTTCTATTAGAGTCTACAGCTCCAAACAGGTCACTGTCTAGGAGCAGGCTGTCTGAAGCTCTTTGGAGGTGCACCAAGCGATTACTTCTCAGTCAGCATGCTAGACTTGGCTAGGTGCCTAATTACCCTTTGGGAGTATTACTGAGGGCTTAGCTTTCAGTTCAAAGCAAAACGTAGTAGCTTCCCATTTATTAAGATTAAGGGATGCAATACAATGGTTCAGTAGGTAAAAGCTCTTTTTTGCAAGCTTGATAATTTAAGTTTGATTCCTAGAATCCACATAAAGGTGGAATGAGAGAACCAACTCTACAAGGTTGTCCTCCCTATTACTCTTGCATTATAACACACACACACACGTATATGTGTATAACACATTATAACACATGTATACACATCATGCACACATGGACACATGCACACATATAAACAATAATAAAAAGGGTTTTTTTTAAGATTAAGGAATGAAACACTAACAGAAGTATCAAAGGAATGCTCCAAGGTAGTAACTGCTGAAGAAAGATTTTACCCATCTGTTGTTTTAGAAACCTTTCTAAACTCTACTGTAGTTGAAATTTTACAAATGTCTTTTTTAAGCCACAAATATAGAGGAGTAGTAAACTTGGATGTCAGGAATGCAAAGAGAAGTCTGTTGTCTGTCCACTGACTTTATAAAGACAGACATGTAGTTTGGTCCGCATTTACCTTCTGGGAGACTTCATTTCTGGGTGGAGAGAGGCTGGCCTAGTCTCTCCCCTAGAGCTCTTGAGCCAGCCCTTCCATCTGTCTCCAGGACCTCCCCTCCATCCCCCCACCCCCGCACCTTCCTGCCTGTAGGCTAGGCAGCCCTAATGTTCTTTACGGAGTTCTTGGTATCCTTCACACAGTGAAGCTCCATTACCAGTGTGTGGAATGTATGGTGGGCTGACTTGTAGAATAGTTTTCAGATTGAACCTTTGTTAACCATCACCTTTCCCTTGGCTAGTGTCTAGTGCCGTGCACACAAGGAGCTGACAAAGAACTAGTCGCTCAATAGTAAAAGAAAGTGTAGTGGATTCTGTTCCATTATTTCAGTCACGGCTCAGCCTCTTAATGACAAATAATCTATTATAAGGCTACCGTACTTAGTGACGGACCCTTTCTGGTTGGTGACTTTGTTGTGCAGACATCACAGAGTGTTAATCACACAAGCCAGAATGGGCACAGTGTCACTAGGTGATAGCATCTTGTGGGACTACCATTACTATGTGATCTGTTTTTGTCTGAAGTTGGTAATGTGTTCCATGGCTATATTTTACTGTACTGTATGAGTTTATTGCTTAGGGACAGCTAAGGAATACTGTGTCTAACCAAGTGATCTTAGGTTGATGTGTTTTGTGGTCCTTAGTTTGCTTATTGCTAGCTCTGTGTTCTGAAGTCTATAGCCTGCAACTTTTTTTCTCCTCAGCTTATCTCTTGAGTATTGAGGCTGCCCCACTTCATTTTTCATAAATTTTCATTAAATTTGAAAACTCTGCCCTTAGAGCTCATAGAATCATCAGAGACTTTGGTTTGTTCTAAATGATATATATTCTTCAGTTAAGAATTGTCTTTCTTGCTCAGATAAGTAATGAACATAATGTTACCAGTGAATTCCATTAGGCTTGGTAAGCGACTGTTGGTATCCAGGTTTACTTACAGACAGTGGTCCATAAGGGCATTCTTCCAAGTGTTAGTCATTAGCATGGTGAAGTGTGTTCTTGTTGGAAGCTGTGCCCGCTGCTCAGAGTGGTGATGCAGTTAGCACTGCTGCCACTTCGTCACTGGGAAGGAATGGCAGTTGCCATGCATAGAGTTAGGCTTGGAGAGGAAGAGAGCAGTCAGTCCTGAGGCAGTAGTCTAATGAAGGAAAATACTGAGTACTGTTGGACGGAAGGAAGATGCTCATTTTCGGTGCTTGGCTGTAGGTGGTCACCTGAACAGTTTGGGTAAGAAACTTAGAGAAGTGTCACTGTTTTAATGGAAACTGCCTGGCTAACAATTCCCCCCGTCAAACTCTTTTTGGGGACTTCCTCCACTTCTCAGAAGTTTAACCTTCATGCCTGAGCTTTGGCTTTGGAGGGTCATTTTATGGAAAAGTTAGGCATCTAACCATTATATCTCAAAAGAAAAGAACAAAGTTGTAAAGTTATTGAGTATAGAAAATATATTGAGAAGAAATAGTTCTTTATTGAAAAGAAAAAAACTACAAATAGGGTTTCAAAGCAGGAAAGGTCTCATGTTCAAAGAGAGACGGTAATTGAAAGAATTATGGGGGTGGTCTCACTTATTGGTGGCATTAGCTTAGTGTAAACAGCTCTTATTTATATTTTCATGAGGGTTGAGGGGCACTTGATTGCCCTTTGCTGAATGCTAACTCTAAATGCAAACCAAATGCTCCTTGGTGAATTGCCTTGGTAACCATCCTGAAACATTGCATTCTGGCAGCAGTGTTACTCAGTACATTTGAAGGTAAGAGGTTTAATTTGGTCCTGGGTCTTCCAGACTAGACTTAGTCATTAAGTATATAGGAAAGGGAAAAAAAGGGGGGAGAAGGAGGAAAGAAGGACGGGGAGACCTAGTGAGTTCTGCAGCTGTTGTTTTAAATCTCTGTGAAATTTTATCTTTTCACCCAGAGTGATTATAGGTAATCAGTTACTTCTGGCTGATACCCTGTCCCTCATCAGTTGACTTTTTACCAAGATTTAACAATACCCATAAGAATTGTTACCCCTTTGATATGGATGCTGATGAGAAGACAATACTAGGAAGTTCAAAGAAGGCTTCCAGTTGGAGCAAGGGCGTTAGTAGAAATAAAGACAATCATGGCTATCGCAAGAACAGCTACTTAGTAAAAGACGTGGTCTCATTAGCAAATCAGGAGAGACTACCTCCTGTGCCTGGATTAAGTTATATTAGTAAACTTTCAGATCTAAGAAATTATACCATTGCCCAGGGGCACACCTACAAACTCATTCTGAGAACACAGTTTAGGTTTGTGGGGTTTGGCTTATGATGTTGCACAGTGTCTGCCATCAGTGACAATGAAAAGTGATGGATCTATTTGCAAGTTGAAGTCTATAGAAAATTTCAAAGTGTCATCTAGGTAATGGCTTTAATCTTCCTACCAGGTAGTGTGTCAAAATCAGCAGGCGTCCAGATTGGTTCATCACCATTTTGCTTTTCAAATAATTCTTTTGGGAGTGAATCTTAAAAAAATAAATGGGAATCAAGAAGCAGAGCTTATGGGAAATCCGTATGTAGATGACCAGGGTGGACTGTGAGCCTTGTGATCGAGTTGACAATCTGAGAAAGGAAAGGACATGCATTGGTTATGTTTGTGTTCAGAGACCAGTGAATCTTGGAATAGAAGGCCTCTAAACATTTTGATGAAATTTAAGTTTCTAAGGAAGACTTTGCATACCTTCCCAGGAGTTACATCGCTCCTCTAGAAAATATACTGTGAGGATGGATTTAGGGATGCTGCCTAAGAAGTCTTGAAAGTGCTGGGTTACAGTGACAGATATAACCACCTCTTTCCCAGCTATGTGGATGGGACGCCTAACATGCACTTCCAGTGTGAGGGTGGGTTTCTCCTCTGTGATCCTTTAAAACTCCTCACGTCTGTGGAATTCCTTGTGAACCGTATAGAGGGGAAGGGGGTTTAAAGCTTGCCTGCCTGCTTATGATTTTGTAATCCGCTGGGCAAGTGTGTGGGTGTCTTCCCTTCATTTTGTGAGCTTTTCATCTTTGTGAAAATGAATCTTTGGAGCACTTACTGGAGAATTTCCCATAAAGCAGAGAACTAAATACGCTACCATATTATTTCTGCTGAGCCCCTGGGTGCTTACACAGCTCCCTGTTTACAAAACCAACTGCTCGCTCTCCCAGTGCTTCCTTTGCTGCCTGTGCAGAGCAGGCTTCTCCAACTTTGTTAATGGCCTTCCTTGTGTGGAAAGTATCATTGTATGGGAATATATGCATAATTTATTATATACAAATGTCACAGAAGACATAGTTATTTCTAAGTGAAATTCATGTACTCTTATACCAATAGATTCACTTTAAGGTGTGCAAAATGCCAGTTATAAAAGAAAGAATTGGCGTTGTGCTTAGTTAGCATGTGAGGCCCTGGGTTCTGTTCCCAGGAGAGACAGAAAGAGAGAAAATGAGAATCAAATATAAGCAGAAATCTTATTTTTTTTTTTTACCTTGTCTCTGGGGTGGCCACATGCCACTGTTGAAACACAGTGGTTTTGTTGCTTTGAGTACACATGAAGACACTTTGACTTTGGCACTGTAAGCTGTTTATGCTGTTTGTTTACTCCTACCCCCTAAGCAGGGTTCGGTTTGTGTGCGTCCATCAGTCTCTTTGCAAGATGCTTTGTTATGTGAAGCCCAAGCTGAGTGGCCCGAGGAGTGCTGCTCTGGAATTCTAGGGAGCTCATTTTACTAGTTACCAAAGCGCCACTTAATTAAGCCCTTGATAGTCACCATCATTGTGTCGAGTGCTTTTGATGGAGTGAAAACCCTTTGTGCCTCCACCAAGTGTCCTCAGCATCAACAGTAGCAGGAGTCCAGAATCCAAGCATGCTTAGTTGCCCCAGATACTTCTCAGAGAGGAGGAGAAAATGGGCATGGTGGTTTGTGCATAATTGGAGCTTTGTACCAGGAAGGTAGAAGCTACCTAGTATTGTAGCAGAGACAGGAACTGCATCGCTAGGTAGGTGTGTCAGGGATGTCACTTTGGACTGGGTGTGTGAGGATACCTCTCAGAGCCATGAGGGGTTGGTACCCAGGCTGGGGTTGACATTTCTCCCAAGAGAGGTTAGACTATTTGACTGCCTTTTAACACTTCCCAATTTTCCTTCTTAACATTTGTCATTCTTTGAGCTTGGGAATTTTGTTTCTCTGCTGCAGTCTAACTGCTCACACTTTCTTCAGTAATGAAGCCCTGAGATCTGCTTACATGGCTGTCAGCTAGCACAGACTTTTTGAGTCTCCCACCCACATGCTGCAGTGGTCTGTAAATGGTCCCTTAGTACGTTTCCATCTTCTCTGCAGATACTGTGCTAGTCTTGCAAAGCACCAATCTTGCCACACACTTAGCAGCTTGAGTCAGTCACTGTTTCACCACTTTTCTAGGGGGCTGTTGACCTGGTGTAGATTCTCTGCTTGTTCTACCGTGGGCTAAAATTGAGGTGTCTGTTGGTCGGGACCATCATCTTCATCTTCATTTGGAGTTCAGGGTCCAAGTGCAGTGGTTGTCGGTAGAATTCATGTTCTTCAACCTGTGAACGAGGGCCCAGCATGCTTTCTGGCTGCTCTGTCACTCTTTAGTTCCTAGAAGTTACCTGGAATCTTCAGCAGATGGCTCTCAATGGCAAGTTGGAGCAAGGTGTTTGTTTCCTCAGGCCAGTCAGTGTGTGCTATGATTCTAACAAAATAAAACATTTTAATCATAGGAACAGGAATTGAAACTTCCCCCTGGAGGACGCAAGCAGACATGTGAACCTGTGAGTGAAAGACCTGGAAATAGGATGCCCACACCACTTTTAGGCTAGTCTGGTGGGTGGTTCAGAACAGACTGACTCATGTTAGGACTCAGTGGTGCCATGAATTAGTGGCAGCTGGGTAGAGCTGCTGCTCACTCTGAAAGGGGGAGCGTGGAGTTCTCTGGCTGACCAACCTCTCTGGAGCAAGACTGGGTCAAGCTCCAAGGAATGGGGTTATTACTCTTGTGCTTTCTGAGGCATCAGCTTGCAGTGCGGCACCTCGGCCTGGACTGAATGGGCCATGCTTGGTTGGCAGCATTGATTTTATGTTTATTTGCGAAGGGACAGAATATGAGATTACCAAATAAAATATAATCTCAAGAGTTATTAATGAAAGAATATATTACATTTGCTCTTAATGAGATCCTGGTGTTGCAAAATGATTCCATGTAATGAATCCCAGGAAATCAATGTGAAGTTTAATTGCAGCTGCGTTGTATGAGGACATTGCTCAGTGTTGCTTGTACGATTCATCAACTCTCTCTTCCTTTTTCCTTCAATTAATTGCTTTGACTTAGTCAGTAAATGCATTCTTTGTTGGCTTGTGATCCTTTCTAGAAAAGTCTTAAAAACCTCAAATTCTACCACAATAATGAGGGGTTGCTGTCATATTTTTTTTGTGTGTTACCACTTATAATTTGTGCTTTTTAAACTTAAGCCCATTCTGTAAATTTATCGCTGTTACTTCTTTCTAAACCCTTTTCCATTTTCTTTGTTGGTCTTTTGCAAATTGTTTTCTATGTCTCTCAGCTGTTGGCTAGGCCTATGGGTCAGAAATCTGAAGTTTTTTTTTCTGTGATTTCCATCCAGTCAAATAGTGGAATGAATGAAAAAGACTATGATACTTCTTCCTCTGATTAAGTTTTCTTTTCTTTTTCTTTTTTTTCTTGTTTTTTTTTTTCAAGATAGGGTTTCTCTGTGTAGCTCTGACTATCCTGGAACTCAATCTATAGACCAGGCTTGCCTTGAATTCAGAGATCTGTCTGTCTCTGCCTCCTGAGTGCAGGGTGCTGGGATTAAAGGCGTGTTCCACCACCCCCTCCTAAATTCTCTTCTAATTGTGCACCCTTTTCAGCTTAGGCAATCTTTAAGCTGTTTTGTTTTTGACATTTGGTTGATTACAGCACGTTGTCAGCTACTGTGAGGGTAACTGACTTCTGCTGTTGATTCATTCTGAGACAGGGTCTTCTTTTAGTCCAGGCTACCTACCAACTAACTTTTGATTCTCCTGCCTCAGCCTACCAAATGCTGGGGTTCCAGTCTTGTGCTACCATGCACAATATGAAAAGTTGAGCAATGCATTTGCAGATTTCTAAACTTGTTCTTGTTTCAGTGTATCTAGGGTTTACTAGTTGTATGCTGATAATATTCTAATGGATGTTCATTTAGCTGCTCTTGTTTGTGAGTAGTTTATTTTTGGTTTAAGGTTTAAACCTTAAAGTAGAGTCACCAGTTGTTTTGACTGACTTACTCTGGATGAAAGCAGTCTACTAGGTTTGATTGTAAGAGAGGAAACTTTATGGTCCATCAGTCTCTCTTCTCCCAAATCCTCTGTAACTGAGCACTGGCCTGGGTTCTCAGGGTTGTCTTGGTTCTTGATGTCCCTTTGGTTGTGCAATATGCAAGGAACCACCTGACCTATTAGAGGTCTGTCAACTTGTGCAAAGCTAGGTGACTCTTACAAAAGCCTATGTTCTCTGAAGCTTTGCAGTTCGTGGTGTGGCAACTGAAGAAGTGAAGTGCTTCCTCTAGGGGCTACTGTTGGAGGAGCCTGTGGGAGCCTTGTTCTTACCCTGAAATGTCAGCCTTCTTGAAGGCCCTGAATGTGCTCAGGACTAGAGGCTGATTCTTCTTAGCGCGCAGGTGACATGTCCCTACAACTACTGTTTTCAAGGCCTGGAATCACCATGGAATTGTCTTTGGAACATAAGTCATTACAGAAGCAGAGCTAAAAAACTTCTTCTAAAATATTTCCTTTGAAATATGTGTTTTTTGCGCCTGCTGTACTGTTCCAGGTACTGCCAGGTGCTAGCTGCTGCCACCACCTCATGTTGTCACCTGTTGTGACTTGCAGTGCTGTATCTGGGGGACAGGTGGGTTGCATTATGCCGCTGATGTCTGAGCAGCTTCCTTTGTCTTTTCGTTCCCAACCTGCTTGTCCTATTTGTATCTAGCTATGCATCCTTGGCCCTGCCCTTGCCCCTTTGCTGCTCAGTCCTTTGCCTGTCTCCTCTGCTCTTGGGGAAGCTCCCATGGAGCAAGTGCTCACTGCATTTGCACCCATGCTGCTAGACTCTTATTCAGGGGGTGCTGTAGTCTGGATTTTCAGTGCCCTTCAGAAGCTTTGCATTGCCAGTCTTCCCTACCAGTAGTGCTGATGTAGGTAGTAGATAGTGGAGCCTTAAAAGGCAGGATCTAGGGGGTGAGGGGGTGGTGGGATGGACACGGGGGGCAATGTGGGGGGGAACAACATGACTTGTGGGAGCACAGCTCCTTCATCTCTCTTCCTTGTATTCTGGCCATGATTCGCAATCTCAAGCCCTGAGTAGTGGGAAACTGATCATGGAGTAAAATCTCTCCAATTTTGAGTGTAAAATAAACCCTTCTCAGGTACTGTTCTCGGCCCAGAAAGCTGGCTGGTGTCGACAGTCATCTTAGCACACACACTTGTTTCACCTTTCAAAGGACATGGAACACAGCTAAATAATAATAATAATAATATAGAACTTGTAGAAACCAGGCTGAGGGGATGGCTCAGTCAGCAGTAGTTGCTGCACAAGCACAGGAGGGCATGAGTTTGAATCCCTGGCAGCCGCGTAAAAACTGTTGTGAAGGTGAATGCCTGCAGCCCTACCACTGCGGAGGAAGAGGCAGGAAGATCACCGTGCCTTGCTAGCTAACTGAACTGTTAATGTAGCCCTTGCCATCCTTTTTCTTGTTTTCTTATTGCACCTCACCCACACACCACGTTCTGACAGTCCTCCAATCCAAATATCCCTTAGAACCCTTTAGTTTTCCAGTTGCTCATTGGGAATCTGCTCATCCACTAGGGTTTAATGGGATCGTTTCTCTGCCCCTGCATGGCCTGGGACATTGCTCTTAGGTTGAACTTTACCTGTGGATCACCTTCCTGCATAGACTTCCAGGGACTCAGCTAGCTACCAAATACATCCAGTCCAATCTGGCAGCCATCACCTTTCTTCCTCCGCCTTCAGTAAACCCTGCTCTATTCCTGCCATGGTGGTAACCCTGAAAACAGAGATGGAAACTATTCCCACAGGACTCTGCCTTCATGGATCTCTCATTTTTGTAAGGATCCAGTGTGTGGTGAGTGATGTCTGTCAGGGAGGAAGTTACTGAGCTGGCCTACTTTTGATGAGATGACCAGGGATATTCTCCCTAAGAAGGATATCTTAGATGGAACCCAAAGAAAGAGTAGGAGCTAGCTCAAGGAAGCAGCATACAAGGACCCTGAATCACATGACTTCAAGTGGTCCAAGAACAGCTGGAAACCACATGACTGGGCAATAGTGTGCTAGCTGGAGAGAGGTGGGTGCACTTAGTGCAGCCAGAAGTTATCACAGGTACAGTTCTAAGCACTTGGTTTGCAGCGGGGTGCTGTGATCTTTCCCAGTTCATTCCAGAGAGAAACATAGTGGGATCTGGAGAGCCGTTAGGGAGGGACAGATTGCACTAGATCACGGGGTTAGAGTAGACCAGAAAGTTCCTAGTGGGCTTTCCTGTGCCCAAAGGAAAGATAAACAGAACAATGGCATCTGCCCTCCAGAAACAGTGGCATTTTTTCCTCCCAGTTACAGCAACCAAAATGAGCTCCAGGGCTCATTCAGCAATCGTGAGGACTCAAGTTTTAGTCTCAGAATCTACCCCCCCCCCAAAAAAAAAAGCCTGACTTGGCATGGAGAACATTTATAATCTGAGTTCTGGGGTGGTAGAGACAGGAGGATCCCTGGGGCTCTCAGGCCAGCAGCTTAGCCTATTTATGAAATCTCAGGCTATGGTTAGATACTGCCTCTAAATAATATGTTGGCCACACCTACAATACAGCAACACATGAAACTGTCTTCTGACCTTCAGTGCTTGTATGCACCGGCACACACAGACACACAATGTCTTCAGACATCATCTGTGTTTCCCAGTGTGCAAAGCCGCTTGGAGCTGAAAAATGTGCTGGTTTGAGTCACATTGTCCATGTAGAACACACAGCATTCCCATCTCCCTGTTGTGTTGCACACCCACCACACTCTCCCCTTCTGCATTCTCTCCCAAAGGTTAGTACAGTGCTATCTTGAAGCTTTCCTGATTATCTCATAAATGCTGAAGGATTTTCTGGGGAATTCTTACTACTCACCTCCATGGCCCCCATAGACTCTTTTTGGCCCCATCAGCTTCTGTAAACCCAAAGAAGGAAACACCAGGGCTCCCCAGGGCAGCAGCCTCATGCTAGCATGAGTTACATGGCTTTGTTTTACACCCTCTTGGTGGCTATGGTCCTACCGTCTTCCTGTATTCCAATGGTTCTCAACCTTCTTATTGCTGCGGCCCTTTAATTCAGTGACCACCCTAGCCATAAGATTATTTCATTGCTACTTCATAACTGTAATTTTATTACTGTTATTAATCGTACTATAAATATCTTCATTTTCTGATAGTCTTAGGGCAACCCATATAAAAGAACTGTTTGACACCCTCCCTCCCCAAAAGGATCATGACCCACAGGTTGAAAACCTGCTGCTCTTCCATTTTGGCCCCAGGAACTTCCTCTGTTGGAGGCAAGGCCTCCATTACTATGATCTAGAGTTCTCTGCAGAGTTCAAGCCCTCTCTGTTAGCTGCTATGTGGTTCAGTTACTAACAGGTTCCCTGCATCTCTCGCTGTAGTCAGAACACTGAGCACAGCTTTATCTTTTATAGTTGTTAGCATTGGCATAATATTGCTCACAAATTCGTAGTCCGTAAATATTTGTTTAATGAATAAGTGAATGATGAATTTGGAAGACCTGTTTTATTTTCCTTCCTCTGAGCCTAATGGATTTAAAAGAAAATATTTTTATATAATCTATACGTATCATTTTTAAAATCAGAAAAATACAGATTTTTAAAAATTACATTTTATTGTGTGTTGTGCATGCATTGTGCACATATGTGTGTTTGTATACGTGCCATGTTGTGTATTTGGCTGTCAGAGGACAACTTACAGGAGGTTCTCTCCTACCATGTAGGTTCTAGGTTTGAATTCATCAGGCTTGGTGGCAGGAGCTTTTTCCCATGAAGCTTTTTTGCTGGCCCAGAATGTGGATTTTTTAGATGTACGAACACCCACCTGGAGTCTGTAGGATCATCGTCTGCTACAAGTGGGAGACTGCTGTACCATGTGCCTGAAAATCCCGCTTCTGACCAGCATTTCCGTTGATGTGTTACAGCTCTCGTCGTGAGCACCACTTCAGCAGGCTTTGCGCTGGCTCCAGGCCCTTTCGACTGGTCCTGCTTCCTGCTTACTTCCCTTGGAACGGGCCTTGCATCCTGTGCTGCCAACTCCATCAATCAGGTCAGTTCTCCTCTGAGCAGGTGATACTGTTGTCACTTGCTGGCTGGGTTGTGCCTTTGTGTTTGAAGAACTCCCCAGATCCTGTGCCCTGCTGCAGAAGCACCCTGAACCCACAAAGGTGGCCTGTGGAGGACTCTGGTTTAGTTTGGTTTGATTTTTGAGGCAAATGATTTTCAGAGTGAGGCAAAGTGTGTACTTGAAGTGGCCAGGAGTCTTGGGGCTAAAAAGTATTGAAAACTGCCAGAACTTTGTGTTCTCTTCATTTCAGAAACATTTCCTTGACTTTATTGCAGTTATATGCTGTTGATTTAGTTTTATTTCTTTGTATTTTACTTTTTATTTTATTTGTTTGTCTATGTTTTAGCATTGCCTGGCTATGTCACTGAGGGGGATTTAAACACACTGTACCACTGCCTCTCAAGTGCTAGTACTGCAGCAATATGCCATTGTGTACAGTCTCTGCATTTTAAATTACCACTGCGCAAAATGCAGTATTTTCATGTTTGTTAGTTTAAATTACATGTAGGTGTGTATGTCTGCACGCGTCTATGTGCATGTGAGTCCAGGTGTGTAGGGAAGGCAGTGGCATCACAGTTTGAGGAGCTAGAGTTACAGGTGGTTGTAATCCACCTAACTTGGGTGCTAGGAACTGAATTCGGGTCTCCTGGAATAACAGCATGCACTCTTAACTTCCAGCCCCAGAGTATTTTAAAGGAACATATCCAGTTTTAAACACACAAACACACACGCATGCATGCACACACACACACACACAGAGAGAGAGAGAGAGAGAGAGAGAGAGAGAGAGAGAGAGAGTAGTTCAACACTACTGCTTTCTTGGTATGTACAGCCAGATTAGATCATATAATTAATTGCTAAGCGTTTCTAATGGATCATTTTTCTTCTTGCTATTTTAAGTACCCAGATGATCTTCTGAAATAGTTTTTTTCCTTTGCCTAGCCACTGTGGTATGCCCTGACGTTGTGGTTTTTCATAAGATACTACAGTGAAAAAGCCTTGGCTGAAACTTAAGGAAAACTGTCTCATCCCCAGAACACCCAGAAGGAGTTGGCACAGTTTTCAAACAGGAGCCAGCTTGGATGCTCATAGGACACCACATAGAAGAAGCTAGTCTGTGGGAGTGTAATTTGATAACGCTTAAAATCGGGTGCTTCCATAATGTTTTGTCCACTGTTGGGAGGATGTTATGCGTTTCAAATAGGATTTCTTATTATTGTTGCTTTTGAGACAGTCTGCCAGTCTGGAACTCACCGTGTAGACCTCGCAGAGATCTGCTTGCCGCTGCTTCCTGAGTGCTTGTACTAAAGGTTTATGCCACATACATTGGCCTGTTTTTTGTTTGTTGTTTGTTTGTTCCAAGACAGGGTTTCTCTGTGTAACAGCCCTAGCTGTCCTGGAACTAGCTCTGTAGATCAGGCTGGCCTTGAACTTACAGATATCCACCTGCCTCTTTCCTCCTGGCTGCTGGGACTGAAGGCGTGCACCACCACTGCCCAGCTGGCCTGTTATTTTTAATGTCAAAACAATTTTATAGCAAGGCCAGCATTAGGGAGGCTGAAGTAGTTCTCAAAAAAA
>LOEQ01000087.1:512028-528254 GCA_001685075.1 Bramus lutescens | reverse complement strand
AAGAAAGAACAACAAAAATGAAGTCTGTAGTGAGGCCGAGGCTCTTTAGCCATTTATGATACTTTCCGGGAAGTGGCTCCACTTGGAGTCTGTTTCCCCATTTGTAATCATCACCTATGTGTATTAGCAGATCTAAGTTTAAGGGATAAGCCAGGGGTACCTGTCAGTTTCTAGCTTCCCTTTTTAAACTAGGTGCTGCACATTTTCATAGTTAAGACTAATTATTGTCTTCTGTTTAACTTGTATAAATTCAAAGAAAATGTTTAGTATAAATTTGTGAGAGTTGAGAATAATAAAAGCAACTTAAAAGTATCAGAATATTTGTAAATTTCAGAGTATTATAAAATATAAAAGTTGTGAGTCAGTGAGATTCTGGCTCAGTTGATAAGGGTGCTAGTCGCCCACCAGTCCTGATGACCTGAGTTCCATCGCCAAGACATCCATGGTGAAGGAAAGAATGGACTTCTACATGTTGCTCTGACCTCCACACAGTCACTGAGGGATACTCACACACACATAATTAAAGTGTAATTTTTAAAAATGTTACTTTGACTGGGAGAGCTACTTCCTCACCCACATTTCCTACAAATGTTCCCTCCAAAATGTTACCTCAATATTTATTTTTTATGAATACATCTCTCTTAGGAGTGGGGAAGATAGTTCAGTTAGTAAAGTACTTGCAAGAGGACCTGTGTTTGATTCCCTGAACATGTGAAAAGAGCCAAGTGTGATGGCAGGCATGTAATCCCAGTGCTTGGGAGATGGAAACACATCGCTGGACCTAGGTGGCTGGCCAGCCTAATCCATGTAGCAAGTTACAGGCCAATGAACAGCACCTGAGGTTGGCCTCTGAGTACCATGAATGTGCGTGTTGTGGGAGCTCCTTCCACTCCTTTAGCCAATAGCCTCTAAGATACCCACTCTCTCTCTTTAAAGAAGCAGCAACTGCCCTCCACTCACTCTCTGGCTTCCAGCTCCGCTTCTGGCGACTAGGCTCCTTTCCTGATTGCGCAGAGGGCTATGGTCTGGGACGGTGATCTGTAAGTTTTTTCCCCTTTAAATAAATAACTATTCTATTAATTATAATTCTGAACCAGTGTGGGATTGTTTATGACTTACACCTTCATGTGCGCATACACACACACACACACACACACATGTGCATGTGCAGATAAACGTGCACACACACAAGAAAAACAACCCTTTTAGCAATCGCAAGGAAGTATCTGTAGGGGAAGAGGGGGTTGGTGTTCATTTATTTAGGCAGAAACTGTCAGGAACTGGGCCCCAGTTGAGAAGTTAGAAGCTTTACAGGATTGAGTTTTAGCTGCTCGGTTTCTAGGTACATACCTGTGGATTTGCTACAAGGGGTGGATTAGGTTCTGTAAGATTTTTAAGAACATTGAGGAAAGCCACAGATTTCATGATTGAATTCTTTTGGTACCAAGCAATTGCAGTGTC
Organism: Bramus lutescens; assembly: GCA_001685075.1. NCBI lineage: Eukaryota > Metazoa > Chordata > Mammalia > Rodentia > Cricetidae > Bramus > Bramus lutescens. Next base: position 526,793 of record LOEQ01000087.1, on the reverse strand, counting down.
TGCCCCTATGGTGATTTTTCTTCTCAGTTGTTTTTCCAGCCCTGGACCCCTCATGTCGCTCCCCTCATTCCTGGGACATTTTATCACATTCTTCCCCATGTGTCACTGGACCTTGCCAGCCCTCTTCAGTGCTGTGAGTGGTGTGTGCTCAGTGAGTGCACGCAGCAGATGGGGTTCCTGTATCTGTTGTGAGCCTTCTCCATCTGGCAGGCATCTAGTTGTGTTTGGAGGTGGTGTACTGAAAGCCTTGTGGTGATCCTCAGCAGATTGAGTTCTAGTGTTATTAGGGTTTTACCATTGCCCCAAGCTGTAGTGTTGGTGTCTTATTTTCATCATTATTAGGCAGCCTCAGAAAGTTAAGAAACAAAGGAGTACAGGGCCATTTTACCAGCAGTCTTAAATCGTGTGAGCGGAACAGAACTAGCACAGTAGGCAGCACTAAATGAAGTATTGTTTTTATGTGTCTGTGCACTATGTGCATGCCTAGTGCCTGTGGAGATGAGAAGAAGGCATCAGATTTCCTGGAACTGGAGTTATATAGGGTTGTGAGCACCAGGTGGGTGCTGGGAACCAAAACTGGCTCTTCTGCATCTAATGCTCTTAAATGCTGATCCGTCTTTCCGGCTCCTGAACTGGGCTTTGGAATAGCAGGTAAAGATATGTATATTTTTGAATGGTGGTGTTCACATTAAAGGGTATGTCAGCTACTCATGGGGTCTAGGGGAGGGGAAAAAATCTGTCCATATTTATAAAACTATTCAAATAACCATAAAACTATTCAAATAACATCTTATATATTTTTAAAATTTTTATGTGCTTTATTTGAACTGTTATTCATTTAGCCCTGTTTCTTCTTTGCATCCAGCTTCTGTGATCTCTTTGTGAAAAAAGAAAAAAGTAAAGCTTTGAAGAGCAATTCTTCCATTTGTTTTAAGGAGAGAAAATGAAATTCAGTTTCTGAGTGACAAGGCAGTAAGAGGTACTTAGGAGATGTGTGGAGAACCACGGACACTGACATGCAAAAGCAAAGCTCTAGAGCATTCTGTAATGTGTATACACACACGCCACTCAAGGCCCAGGCGTGGCTTTAAAGTGGGCATGCCTTCAAAGGATGAAAGCAGTCCGTACGTGTTTTCAATTTAACCACTGAAAGACAGTATGCTGTGGATGCCTTTGACTGATCAGATCATGAGAGAAGGCAAACATAGTCACATAAATTCAAGTAGAATGAATTAAGAATTTTAAAAAGTTGTCAGAAAAATTAGAATTATCTTCAGTATTTATTGCAATAAACTGTAATTGGGATTATTTTGCTTATTCTGTGTGTGCAACAGTCTCCTCTGGAGTTCTCCCATAATCAACTACTTGGAGGGTATTAACTGGAAAATTCCATGCATAAATAATTCATAAATTTGACACATGTTGTTTTAATATTGCTGATGCTACTTTTTTTCTGTACCTAGTTTGTAAATTAATGTTTATCACAAGTATGTATGTGTGGGGATAAATACCATGTATATAAGGGACTGGCAAATTCTTAAACATGCAGTAAGCATCTCAGAATGTATTCTCTACAAATAAGGGCAGCCTTCCATACATGGCTTTTTAGGAGTACTTGTGTTCATAAATGTGTAGGTCTGTGAGTTTATTTCTGTATACGTTTACTATAGTAAATTGAGTGATGACACGGTATTCCACTTTCTGTCCCTGCCTCAGCTTCTACAACCCGTTAATCCCATTTGCTTCTTATGTCACTCTGCACATGGTTCTCGTTGTCTTTAAGTAACAGGTTTCTAGAAGCAGAATGGCTGTTAGGGTAGACCACCAGCCAAAGCAGTTAAAACTTTAACTTTGGAATTAGGATCTTAAGATAATCTATGTTCATGGAGTGCTGAACAGCCCTTTGGAGTAGAAGGCAAGAATTCCTCTTATATTTGCAAAACATTTTGTTTTGCTGTTGCTTTATTTTTTTCAGGTAACAGTTAAAATTTTTTATGAAATATTTCTTTGGGAATCAGTGACAAAATGTAAGCAAAAATAACAATTTTTAATATAGAACATATGGTCCATATGTATTTTTCCTATGAACAGATCCTTTCTAAGAATATAACATGCACATTCTTGCACATCAGTGCACGGTGGCGAATGACTGCTGCATGTAGGTTTGCTTTATTTAACCAAGGGCTCTTCATTTGCTGTTTTAGAGACTCAAATGCTGACCTGAAGTGTCTCACACCCACCGTTTTGAAGCAAGGTCTCACTGTGCACCCCTAACTGTGCTGACACTAACTGTGTGGATCATGATGTCCTCCATCTCCCAGAGACCTGCCTCCCTCTGCCCACAGAGTGCTGAGATCAAAGGCCTGCGCCACCGTGCTTCTAATGAACTAAAATCCTTGCAGTTAAATCTTGCTTAGTTTCCTAAAAATGATTTGTTGTATTCACAGATTTGTTGGATTTTATTTAAATAAGAGGCTAAAATAAGAGATTCCTATTTAATGTGTATGTGGAAATCTAAGCTGAGCATTCAGTAATTAGAAGTCTCTGTCATGATTTGGGAACTGGTTGGTGACCTAAAAGAAAAAGCTTGGTGCAATTTGTGGGGTTTTTTTTCTGTGTGTGTGTGTTTTCATTTTGTTTTGTTTTTCTAATTTTAGTTTTAAATGCTTGACCTAGCTTAGGCATGTTTCTGGTTAGCTCTTGTAATTTAAATTTACCTGTTTCGCTTTATCTTCGTTTTGTCTCGGGGTTTTTTACTTTTTCTTTTCTTGCTTGCTGGCTGTCTGACAGCTGCCTGGCTGCTGGCCCTGGGTGTTTCCCTTCTTCTTCTCTCTTCTCTCATTCTTCTTCATTTTTCTGTGTAAACCTAGATTTCTCTTCCTATTTATTCTCTCTGCCTGCTAGCTGTGCCTATCCTTTTTCTGCCTGGCCATTGGTCATCTTTATTAGACCAGTCATGTGTCTTAGACAGGCAAGGTGAAACATGCAACACATCTTTACATCATTAAACACATAGCCTTACATTGTTAGATGCAGCATAAACAAAAGTAACACACCTTTACAGAGTTGAAGTAATAACTCTACAGCATAAACAAATGTAACACATCTTTGCCTAGTTAAAATAATATTCTGCAACTGCTCACTCTCAGATGTCTCAATTTGCACAAAAAGTTTAGAGTTTCACTGTTCATAACCCACTTAAGCCTTCACTTGTTCACAGCACAATGTAGAAATATGGTTCTGCTACCCTTTCGTTCACTGGTATGCCCGTTGGACAGCAAGCAGCCTAGGTTATCTTGCTGCCCTCGGCTTTGTCTTCAACGCTTTGTTACTGTGGTCTTAGTTACAGTGCTCACACATGCACACACATACCTTTTTAAAGACTGTTTACATCTGCTGACTACTTTGTTATCAGTGAATTGTAACGTTCTGATAGTGTATTATGTTATGTCTCTGTTTACAATATTCTTGGTAGATTGTCTTTTGATTACTGTGGCACATTGTTTCCCGAGGCTCTCTAGGTGCTCAACCATGAAGATTCAAACTCTTTTTTTCATATTCAGCCATAAGCCTCTTGGTCAAAGTTCTCCTTGTGGGAGAACCTGGGTGTTCTTTCTCCATCCGTGTGGCAGTAGTTGCAGCACATCCCTCTCTAACTGTGGTTACTGGGTTCTTGTGGTGCTGCAAACAATTCTTCATTTGCATTATCTTTTTTAGAGTGTTGGTAACTCCCTTGAACTGAATGATTATGACTTGCATATTTCATCCATCTCTCACTCTGCTGATAGCAGAGGAGGAGGCCAGTAGTGTGCCATTTTGGAGACATACAAAGAGATGAATAGGGAAAAAGGTATAATAATAATTACAGATAGTAACCCTTATTTAGCACTTGCTGTCTGTCAAATAATTTTCTAAGCATATACAAATTAGATTGTATGTGAGTCTATGCTCACAGGATTTCAAAGAAATGCCTCTTTTGAAAGATCAAATAAATGATGAGTGAATTCATAACTTGGACTTGTCTTTTAAAAGAACTATTGATGTTCCCAGAGACTTTATTTTAGAGAAAATTATAAGAAAGACATAAAACATAAATAGTCTCAGATCTAAGTGGTAGGTTGTAATTAGAAAGCTAAGTGTGATAAGGAGAGTCATCTTTGGATCTAGTGTGCCTATGGATGTGGGTGATTTTTATGAAGGAAATGAAAGAGATCAAGAGGTGTGAATAAATAGGGTCAAGAAGAAACATGTTTTTTGTTTGATACTAACAATACTTGAGCGACTTTCATGGCTGAAATGAGGTAAAAAGGAAGGGCTTTGGATAAAGAGCTCTGAATTATAGCATGGTTAAAGTAAAAGAAAATTTGTAGCCTTTTAAACTCTGAAAGGAGAACCAAGCAAAGATTTTTTTTTCTTGGTGAATATGAGATTAATATCTAATGCCTCTTTGCATTTTCCCCTTTCTCTGATGTCTCTTTTGTTTTGACTGTGCAGTCAGCCCAAAGCAATAGCAATCATCTTTCATCTTCCATGTTGAACAAAAGCAGTCATAAAGTTTAGTGTTGTATTCTAGAAGAAGACTTTTGTTAGTGAATGCCAGAGAGAGGGTTTGTTTAACCTAATATGTGCAGGACAAATCAATGAGAAGTATATTGACTTTGAACTTGCAGTCATTCCGTCTCTGGAGGTCCCAGCTTGTAGCTTATTCAGATAAGCTACTGCAGCACATCAGGTTTGCACAGAGGATCATTGAATATAGTTGGAGAGTCTCCAACTAAATACGACTTCTAGATATAAGGAAAATGATGAACATTGCTGAACAACACCAAAAAGAAAGTTTTTTTTAAATGCAGCCTGTTTTTCTGAATTTATAAAGCCTAAATGGCCCCTAAATTACATTTGATTCTCCTGTCTAGAATGATCGATCTAAGTGGAATAAGTTTGGCACTGGCATTCATTGTCAGATCATTCCAGGTGAAGTCCTGCCAACAGACGCAGAGATGATGATTTGAACATGATGTTCATAGATAGGTTTTTCAAGTGCTTTGCAGCCACATCAACTGGTTGTTATTTGCTTCTTGTGAAGAGTCTGTGACGTGACTTTACTTCTGTGTTTTAGAAAAACGAAATGAAGCTTGGTGATATTGTTGATCTCACATTTGAAAATGGCTAACCTAGCAGTAGAGCCTGTGGACCCACCTCATGGCTTCATCTTCTTAGCTGGTGTCAATCTAGCCACCGCCTTAGAATCAGGCTGTTCTCATCCGCAAGTCTCGCTGCTCCCAGGATAGCTTACAGCACTGCTACTGAGTGCCGGAGGCGGAGTCACCCAGCAGGCAGAGTCATGTGTCCATCCTGAGTGACCAGAAAGATTTAGAACAATGAATGTCCAAGCCAGCCCACTGCGCTCAGTGTCAGCTGTTACTGCTTTTATTAAAAGAAAGGCTTTCCAGTTTTGATCACAACCTCCATGCTTCCAGAATCATGTCTTCCAGTTGTCCCCACTTAGAGTCTTAGAGAATTGAAAGACACAATGCACTTTTCCTCAGTTTACCAGGGGACCAGTTTACTGGTTTCTCACTTGTTTGAAATATATGAGGTTATAGAAGTCTTTTCAGATTTTGTTATGTTTATGTATGTGCATATATATATATATATAAAGATTTCTTGGGGAGGGACACAAATCAAACATGAAATTCATTAATGTTTCATATGCATCTTATATATTAATCTGAAAGTAATTGCAGACAGCTTTTCCAAAATTTTTGTATTTTTATTCAGGTGGGTGTGGAATTTTCATTGTTAGCACTCAAGTTTCAGCTTAAAAATTTTTGGATTAGGGATATACAACTGTACTTGCAAACTATAATGTGTGTATTTATTTCAAGCATGTGCACATTGTATGCTTGTTATTCATATGTGACTGAGGGAATAGCTATTATTGAATTATGTACATAGTTTTGGAAAGGTTGATGAAAAAGTAGATATGGGGGTTGGGTAGAGGGACAGCTCAGTGGTTCAGAGCTAAGAGCGCTTGCTGCTCTTCCTGAGGAGCTGAGATCATTCCCTAACACCCAGTTGACCAGCTCACAACCTTCTATAACTGAAGCTCCAGGGGATCTGATACCTTCTTCTTGCCTCTGTGGGCATCTGTGCACAAGCAAACACACACACATGCACACATAGACATGCACATTTTTACACACATACATACACGTGCACACACAGTTTGGGGCTTTTGTTTTGTTTTTTAGGCAGACATTTGGTTGAAATGTGATGGCAAATGGTAGCCACATGACTTTTGGAGTTAGAATTCCTGGCTTTTGACTCTCTGTGTGATAAAATCTGCCTTGGATAGCTCATTTCCTTCCTTCGTATCTCTCTGTCACCCCCACATAGCAGAGGTCAAGCTGAGGTTCTTTGTGAATATCTTTCTTTCTTTTCCTGATCTTTGGTTGTGTTTTGCCTTTCCTGTCAGCCTGTTCTGAATCCCATTAGCCAGTGGTTCTCTGTTCCCAACCACAGATCCCCCTCCCTGTTTTCTCTGTTAGGTTGACTCTTGGTTTACCGATGACTGATGTTGCTGATGGAAAATCAAGCTGTGTGGCCGATGCCTGGGAGGCTGCGGTCCCTTATCACTGACTCACACTCCTTTAGTGGCACACAGCTTTTAAGGTTTCGGTATGTAAAAAACAAAACCAAAGCCCTTGATGCCTCACTGTATATTTATACTGTCAAAATGGAGTCTCAGAGTTATTCTTACCACCATACTGAGCCCTAGATGTAGATAGGAATAGGAATCGGGGTGTTGGAGGCAGGAGGATAGCCAGTGGAGTCTCTCACTCAGGTTACCTTGAGAAGTGTCTCTGATGCTCCTGGCTTGTACTGGAGGCCCAGGCTGCCCAGGCTGGGTTGGGCAAACTGTTCAACCTTTACAATGTATGAATGATTTAAGACAGTCTTAAGATTCACATTTTTGTGACCACTCAATCCTGTCTTACCAATTTTTCCAAGAAGTTTTAGAAAATATTGTTTGGCAAGAAGGGGAAATTACTTACCTGTGTGATTAATCTTAAGGAAAATTTCACTGTGGCATTTCCTTCAGATCCTATGCCAGATTTCTCCCGGAAGCTCTGATCACAGGGAACAAAAAAAAGTCCAAGGATTTGAGTGATGGAATGTGGAGATAGAGTGGAACAAAAGAGAAATTTGAGTGGTTAATAAAATTTCCAAATGCTTATAGCTTAGAGTGTATTTATGCCTTAAAATATACCATGTAAACTGTTGAAATGCTAAGAAAACAGGCACTTTTATCTTTTATCCTGACTGAGATTTGCTTAGTAGAGAAGATACATATCTTTTAGCAGGTAAGAAAAAAAAGTACCGTTGACCAGTGTCTAATGTCTTAACATTTTTATTTGCTGAGTAAAATTATGGTTGTTCTCGTAGTGCTTTTATCAAAGTATGCATTCCCCTTGGGTGAACAGAATAAAAAGGATTAAGAAGTGCTGTGTACAGATTCCTTAAACAGGTCATGGTAGTTAAGATGGGAAAGGTCCTCCACCTAATGCTATTTATGTCATCTACTAATTTAACATAATGGGATTAAGTACAACTTCTGACGTTAAAAATGTAAACATATCTTAAGGCCAGACTCCCAGTTATTAAAATGCTCAGAGAATTGCCAATGCGTATGGAACTGAATTTACTGAGCCTGGATTCTCTCACTTGCTGTTGAGTGACTGACTAGCCTAATGGCAAAATAGCATATGTAAATAAGCACCTAGTTAAATTTGAACAAGACAGTTCTGCAGTCCCAAGTCTGACATGTTTTCCCCACGAGGGAAAAAATTGCCTATGAGTTTCCAAGCATCTCTTCGATTCTGTCAGATTGCTTCCAGGAGCCCCTTTGTAAGCACTCAGTGAACACTTGGGCTTTAAGAGTTTCCTTTTGATGCCTTTGAGAGGCAGGAAAATCTGACTGCACTGGTTCTCACACAGAACTTCATTTATTCTGCTCAGTACAGGCTAAAATGATTGGGGTAGGGAAAGCATTGGTCTCCTGCCTTTCCCTGGCCTGTGACTTGGCTAGCACTGAAAGTTGGGGTGTCTTAAGTAGTGGGGATGCTTAGACTGTTAGCTGCTGTTAGACACCTCTCCTTCGATAGCTATTGATTGCTTTTGCTAGAGTTAAAAAGATTGTTCCCTCCTTTCCAGGGGATGTGCAATAAAACAATGAAGTGTGCTGGCACCTGGAGAAGCCAGGAAGTGCCTAAGGTGTAAAAAGGAGGCCATTGGGTGTGGTCATTTCCACCTGGCGGGCCAGGGAAGCACAGAGAAATAGGCAGTATATTTGAGGTTGGGTAGCTGTGCTTTTCTAGGGATGCACAGGTAAGGGCAGCTTCTAAGGCAGAAGGAACATTGGAGTGAAGACCAGCAATGAGAAGTTTTGTTTACATACAGGAAGAACATTCTGGAAACTGCAAACATGGCAGTGCTGCAAAAGCCTGAGGCACAAGGTAGGTAAGATATGATGAGAGTAGGTGAGAGACATAGCAGGGACAGACCACGGAGGGCCTCACGTACTAAAGCAGCTGGCTTTACCCAGTGTGCCAGGCCTTAACTGGGAAGTTTAAAGTGGCCTCTAACACCAGTACTCCTCTGTTGTCTGTGGATAGAAACAAAATCCCCAATGTGTGGCTCACTCTTTTCAGGCCACAACTTTTTCTCCCACCTGTGACTGTTAAGGCTTCCATAGCATCCATTCAACGGGCATTCCCTAAACTCCTCCTTCTTCCAGGCACAATACTCAGATGGATACAGGCAGTGCCCACTGCTATAGTGAAAAGGTAAGCTACAAATATATTAAAAAGAAAATGCCAGGCAGGGATCCATACAATAAATAAATGAAATTGAACCAGGCTGGGGCATTGGCTCAATAGTTAAGAACACTTCTCATGCAGAGGATTTGAGTTCATTTCCCAGCAACCACATAGCAGCTAGCTCATAACCATCTGTAATTCCAGTTGCAGCAGATCCAACGCCCTCTTCTTTCCTCTGTGGTCACCAGGCATGCACATAGTGCACATACAAACATGCAGGCAAAACACATATAAAATAAATGAATCAGCTAAAGTAACACCTTGGGATCCTTGGGAGACATCCCTGACCCAGCCCCCTTTCATGGCCAGCCCTTTCTCACATAGAGCGGTACAACTTTCCTTCAGTTTATAAGCCCATAAAGCTGGAGCTCTTGACTGCTGCTGTGTTCTCCATTTGACTGTGAGCTCAGTGAGGGTGGGAACTGTCTGGAACTGTGATTGCTGAGAGGGTCATGCTTCCCTGGCACATGAGATGCTCAGTGACACCTGATGGTTCAATCAGAGCTAGGCCACCTGGCAGCAAGCCTATACCTTCTGCTTGTTAGCTCTGTGGCTGTAGGCCGTTGACATAACCTTTCTGAACCTGCATTTTTCTCATCTGCAAATAGATAAGGTTGTTGATGGAATGAACTTAGTATTTTTGATGCCAGGATGTGGTGCTTGTGACAACTTTGGTCTAGGAATTACCACACACACACACACACATACACACACACACGAGCATTTGAGCTCCTGAAATTCCCTGTCTGCCTAAAATCAGAGCCTCCCAGAGGAGCTCAGTTCTAGCTGTTCTAATCTCAGTAGAGTTAGCACAGCTTTTGGCACACACCATCCTATCTCCTGTTTTCTCCTAAGGGCCCATTTATCTTTCTTCAAGTTCATGTCATTTCCCACTAGTGTTTTCTCCCTTCCTTTTCTGCTGAGATGGTGTTTACATGCTCCAGATTCACGGCTCTTTGGGTATTTGCTCTCTTATGTGATGCCCACGTTCATGCGCAGAAGGTTGGGAAGGTGGCTCAGGCAAAACTGGGGTGGTAGCAGATCTGGAATCCCAGCCATGAGAAGCTGATGAGGTTAGTGAATGAGTTCAGCTGTAGAGTGAGTTCAAGACCAGCACGATCTATGTAATGGAGCCTTGTCTAAAATAAATAAAGGAAAAATTACATTTGTGTTCTTATCTAGTAACCTACAGTTAGTGTCATACAGGACCTCAGTTCTGAGCCTAAGAGTCTAAAATCTTGGTATTCATGAGAATGCAATTAATGTTAATTATTGCTATTTTTTCCATGAAAAATACTCAGTCGGAGGGATGAGATGGGGAGATAGACTTTCTGTTGAAAAGTAGTTGATTTCGTATGATCCTGAAGGAGCCTTGCTAGTGGGGAGGCTGAGCTGGAAGGAGTGTCACTGATAGCATGTCCTTGGGGGAAAAGAAGCACTATAAAGTAGCTTTGGGAAAAAGTAGGAAAGAGTGTTGTTCAGTGAAGCCCTGACGACCTTCAGAAACAAGATTGTGTGTTTTGTTTTATAAGTATTCTTTGGTCTCGACGAGTTTGTCTCAGTTCCCACAGTGACACTTTGATTCTCGGGAAATCAGAAGACATACATACTCTCTGACTTCTAGTCATGGTCTCTGGTTTTAGGGCTGTGGTGGGTTGGCAGCCCGGCCCCTAACCAGAGGGAGAGAGCAGCTGTCATGACTGGCCCAGCAAATGAAGGCCAGTTTTCAACAGTAACTAGGCATTTGGTTTTCCTCTAAAGTCTGATGATTTTAAACTTAGCACAGTTTTTCCACATACTGTACTAAATAGCCCCTGTTGGTGACTTGGGGCTCCTGCCCCCAGTTACACTCTTTTGGAATGAGACAGGCAGTTTTTATATTATAATTTACCAAAGAGGGGAAAGAGCTGCATTCTGAAAAGAATTTTTTATAACAGAATAATAGAGTTCCCCTCGTTTCATATTGATTAAAAATAACAGGCAAAGTATCTCAGTAGTCTTAAGAGCAGAGGTGTGGGCTGAGCTGCTGGCTGTTGTCACTATACCAGAGGAGGTCTTGTTATTTTTCAACTGTAAGGAGAGGGATAAATATATTAGGATTTTAGCACTCTAAAGGTAAAGTCAAAGCGGGTCAACTGAAATGCTTCAAGAAACACCTGGAAATTGCAGATGTGTTTACAGTTATTTCACTCCTGATGGCATCATGTTTCAGAGAGAAGCATTAAGTTGTGGTAGAGTCATATGGAGCTCTTTGTGAAATTTAAGTCCATTGAGTATCAGCACCTTCAAAGACAATAAAATTCCAGCCTGTGTTTGTCTATTCCCCTGTGAGGAGTTTCTACAGCATGCATGCATCACTCCCTGAGAGATCCTTGAGCTTAAATCTCTCTTGCTTATAGGCACTTGTCTGAGGTCAGTTTTCCATTTGGCAGTTGTCAAACAGCTATCAAATTAAAATACTAGGTCCTAAAGCTAATTTACATTTCATGTCATTCCATATTTGTATGTTGCTTGATTTAAGAATTTAAAATGTTTTCCACATTTCATCAGTATCCTTCAATTATTCCATCCCCCCAACATGTTCTCATATACATTGACTATAATGCTCCAAATGTCTTTATTGTTTTCTAATCATAGATTTTAAAAATTCTCATGGACCTTTTAGAAGCACTTGTGTGGGCATTCAACCCTTTGACCCCCACTGCTCTTTACAGAAAAAGAAATCCAAATCTGATTAAACCCATCATCCTTGTTTTCATTGTCACACTGTTGTTAACTGTTTTGTTTGTTTGTTTGGTTGGTTGGTTGATTTTGTTTTTCTGTTTAACAGTCCTGGCTGTCCTGGTACTTGCTTTGTAGACCAGGCTGGCCTCAAACTCACCAATTCACCTGCCTCTGCCTACCAAGCACTGGGATTAAAGGTGTATGCCCCCATGCCTGGCCTATTGATATCTTTTTAAAATTTTCTTTCAAATTGAAATCTCAGTCATAATTGAACATGGAATTCTCACTTTCTAAATGCCAGTGTAGAATAGTAAAATAATAAAAATTCCGTGTTGACGCTTAGTAACTCATCGGTGAAATAGTTTCCTGGCTGTGTCATTGGTGGTGTGCTAGAAAACTCTCGGGTCGCCTGCTGGCAGCGTTAACATCTCATCCTCTGGAAAGTAAGCCAGCAGAGCAGCAGGTGAGTATGTTGAGGTTATGTGCTGAAATTAGGAATTACCTTAAATTATGCTAAGCATTTCTGTGTAGTAACAAAACCCATTTCTGGGGTAGTGTATCTAACCTTTTATATTAAGGTCCCTTTTAATTGTATTTCGTTCTTTTTCTTCATAAACTCCTAAGTTAGGGCATGATTTGACTGACTCTGGATTTCAACTTGTTCTCTTATGAGGTTGTATAACTCCATTACACTTTAATTGCATTTTGTGTTTTGACATATCTGAATGTCTCACTAACCCGTGCATCCCTCTGGCTATAAAAGCTGCTTTTACTTATTTGGCAAATAGATATCAATGAATGGTTGGAGTGGATGAGAAGTAGCAGAGGAGAGCAAATTCTTCAGGTAAAGAAGCCTAACTCATCAAAGCTGCCATTTTAAAATGAAATTACTTTTTTGAGAAAGTGTCTGGCTGTCCTAGAACTCACTGTGTATGTAGACCAGGCTGGCCTTGAACTCACAGAGGTTCTTCTGCCTCTGCCTCTCGAGTGCAGGGATTAAAGGTGAGTGCAGATTTCGTTAGTCATTTTTGAAAGGTTAACACTAAGAGAATTATAAACAAATTTAAAGATTATTCTTTATTAATTAGTATTCCAAAGTGATTTGGTGGTAACAACATGAGTTACAAACATGCTCGGTGGGATTGTATCTGAAACTGCTTGTAACCTCCCAGCAATATTTTCTCTTCAGAACCTTTGAAACTGTACAGTAGCTGATCAGGAAGCTAGGCATTCAGTTTTGCAGTATATCACAGCCACTGTCTACAGCTCTGCTTCTAACCCATTCTCAGACCTGCCCAGAAACCTCTCCCAGGGGCTGTCAGTAGAGCTCTTGGTTGCTCAAACCAAAAACTTCAGGGTTACTGATGGCTTTTGGTTTTCTCTGCTCTACATCCCTGTAACCAAAAGATCCTGCTAATGACATGCACACACATGCACATACTTGCTGGGACGCTCTGAGAAATTTCCACATGGTTGGGTTCTCCACATGGTTCTCTCTCTGACTTGCCTGGGTTGTCTGTCTCCCAAGAGATGGTGCTGCTTCAGCTGGCCTGACCATTCTCAGCTTATACTAAGGAGACCTTCCCAATATGTCGACTAGACCCTCAGAACCTCCCAGAGACTCCCAGACTCTTTGAACAAAGAACTTGTGTTTATAATGACTTTTCCTACAAAGAGTCATTTTTATTTTATTAGTTCATGTTAGCATAAAGATACCTTTTTCATTGACATGCAAGAATTTTCTTTTTAAGATGTTAGCCATTTGCTGAGAATATTTTCTAAGGCTGTCCTTTTCTAGGCTCTTGGTATTTGTGGTAGTCTAGGATATAGAGAAACCTTATGTTTAATCATCCAAATTTTATTATTCTTCAGTCATTTCTTCCTTGAGAAAGACCATGCAAACTTGTGAATTAAAAAAAAAATAATAGTAAGGATTGGTGAGGCAGTTCAGTATGCACGTGAGTCTCAGGAATTGAGCTTAGGTTGTCAAGCAAGCACTCTTACCCACTGAGCCATCTTGCCAGCCCCCAATTTGTTTTGTTTTGTATTTTTTTAGTCTTTGTAGGCACTGTTGTACACTGTAGCCCTGAGTGGCTTGGAATTCACTGTGTGAATCGTGTTGGCCTAAGTGGCAGTCCTTCTGCCTCCGCCTCCCAGCTACTGGAATTTCAGATATGCCATCAGGCCTCACCTAGATAATGTTTTTTAAATGGTCATTGCTAGGTTTTTAGTTTCTTTAAAATATTTTTTTATGTTTTTGTTTCTGCCTGTGTGTGTGTGTGTGTGTGTGTGTGTGTGTGTGGTTTTCATGGTACATGCATGTGGATTTGTGCACTTACAAAGGCCAGAAGAGAACATCAGGTATCCTCCTTTCTTATTTTTCATCCAGATTTCTTTAAGACAAGGTCTCCTGCTAAATGGGAAGCTGCTTTTTGAATAGTAGTTGACCACCAGGTTCTAAGAATTTGTCTGTGTCTACCTCACTCCACACCGGAGTTGCAGGCACCAAAGCAGTGTGCTGCTGGGGACTCAGACTTCTATGTTTGTGTTCCTATCCACTGAGCCATCTCAGCAGCCCTCTCAGCAGTTTTCTTCATTTCTGCCTGTGTTTAGCAACTTTCTCCCATGCCTGTTGCTGTGCCCTCTGTTAGCTCTTCTTTGATGGTGTTGAGGTAGAGAGCAAATGCTTTCATATTCCCCTAGTGTGACTTTTCCCCATATAGACCTCCTACCGCCTGCCCATTCTCTTCTTGTCCTCTTCCTCTTACGTGGGGAGTGTGACCATCTCACTGCTGCTATTTCTGTTTCTTACCCAGTGGGCTAGGAATAGCATCTCTATCCAGAGGGTTTACTCACAGAAATCGCACCTATGAGACGCCCTTGACTCTGCAGTGCATATGGGCTTGTTACAGCCCTCCTTTCTGTTGTTGTAGACTCACCTGACTGCAGCGTGCATATTTTAGTCATGACTATGGACCACCCTAGCCTCCACTTCATGATGGCTGATGACCGTGGCAGGCCAGTTACCATTGGTGTAGACCTAATTGACTAGAGTGTACATACTCCCCTATTGTGACTATGGACCACCCTAGCCTCTGCTCCGTGGTGGCTGATGGCCATGGCAGGCCAGTTACCATTGGTGTAGACCCATTTGACTAG
>LOEQ01000087.1:478090-501343 GCA_001685075.1 Bramus lutescens | reverse complement strand
GAAGGAAGGAAGGAAGGAAGGAAGGAAGGAAGGAAGGAAGAAAAAGAAAAGAAAGCCCAGGAAAGGAGCTCTTTACTCCCAGGTGTCTCTGGTGAGCCTTTTTGTTCTCTCCTTTCCTCCCCCTGGGAGTAGAATGGAGGTGCTGAAGGCAGTAGAGCCACACTGGGATCCAGCAAGACTCCAGGACTAAAACTGGCCTCTTGACATAAATGAGGAGTCTGTCTCCACTTTACACAGGAACTATAAACATCTCAGGAATGGTTGAGTTCTGCCTCCTTCTAGGAAATCCCTCTCTTCTGCCTTATGCATAGCCATGTTATCTTCCACACTACCATCTCCATCTTTGTTTCTCTCCCTCTTTTGCAGTCTGTTTTTCTTCATCTGTTACTCCCCCTCACCCACCACCTTTCCCCTGTTGCTCTACTCCTCTTCTCCCCAACTGTAGCCCTGTTATCTCTGAAAAAACTTTTCAGGAAATTCCAAGGTGATTCAGACTCAACAGGCACGGGTCCAAGTCCTTAAAAGCTCTCATAGCGGTGGCACTGCTGCTGAGCCACCACTGACCTCTAGATCATCACCATGCCTCCAGAAGCTTATAGAATTTCCTCTCAGTTGGAAAATGCTCAGTGGGGTGTGATTTGTATGTATTCAACTCACTCAAGTGGCCTACTAGTTTAGAGAAAGTGAAAGGCCTTGTCTAAGTGGTTACTATAATGTAGAACAACCAAAACCAGCGTAAGGGTAGGCAGGGGACATTGTTTCAAACAATATTTTGGTGCATCCATTGAAGGATATTCTCGGTGGTGTTACACAGACAGGTAGACACCCATATCTATTTACACAAATATGTTCACCATAAATTAAAGGAACATCTAAGAAAGCAATATACATGAAGATACTGATCTAATTTTTCACGTGAATTTGAAGCTTATATCTTTTGTTCTTCGTGTTCCCTAATTTTGTTATCAGAAGATAGCATATAACATTAAAAAAAACCAACGAAAACTGTTTTCTGTATTAGATATCATAAATGGCTTCACTTTAACTAACAGAGGGGCTCAGAGTAACTTGCCCAGCTTCAAATTACCATGAAAACAACAGTTAGAGTTTCTAAGTAAATATGTTCCTCAATGATTCACTTCTGGAATTTTCTCTTTGCATAAAAATTTGAATATGTCTTTCATAAGGAAGCATGGCGCCCTGGCCCAGCTTACCCTGGCAGATGAAAGCTGCGTAGTTGCTGGAGCATGGGTTTTCCTTAGCAGTATTTCACGCCTCCATTCTCTACTCATTTCGGAAATTTGATAGAGGACTCAATGAAGTATTTAATTTTATTAATCATGCTGTTAAGAACAAGATGAAATAGTGCTACTGAATTCAGATGTAAGGAAGTACAAAACAACATTGTCATGCCCAGAGGTTTATTTGGGAGCTGACGTACAAAAGTTAACACTGGCACAGGAGGCCATCTGGGGTACGAAGAACATGGAGAGCTTTGATATACTGGAATGCTCCAGTCAGGGACACAAGCCTGTGTGCAGGTGGGAGCTGGCAGTCTTGCATGTGAAAAGCGGCTGTTTGCAACTGAGATCTCTAGCATCTCCTACCCAGGCCACCAACCTCGGCCAAGGATTTGGGTTTTGTTCTGTTTTCTTTCACATTTTTTGTGCTGGTGGGGGTGGTGGTTGTGCTGGTTTGAGAAAGGTTCTCACTTTGTATCCCTGACTATTCTGGAACTCACTGTGGCCAGGCTGGCCTCAAACCCAAATTCACAGAAAGTCACCTGCCTCTGCCTCCTGAGTGCCAGGATTAAGAGTGTGCGTCACCACACCCAGCTGTTTTGTTTTTAATCTGAGGATTCAATATTTTGGATTGTTCCTACTATCTGTTGCTTTTATATTACAGTCTGAAAGATCACATTTTAGTGTTTGCTTTTTGGTTTTGCATCAGAAGCATATATGAATTTCGGTACTAAGGCTTTTATCTTTTTTCTTTTTCCTGTGTTTCTCAGTTTTGCTATCAGAAAATATTATATAACTTTAAAAAGCAAAGAAAGCTGAGTATCTGTATTATATAACATAAAGTGGATCCATTTACCTATTGTAAGAGAGATATTTAATGCCCCACCCAGAAAGTTCTGTGCAGTCAAGTCTTAACCCCGAAGAAAACGTAAAAGCAGTATGAGATGAATATCCAGATACAAAAAGTAGTACAAGTTTATCCACCTCAGTAATGAAGATTATTTCAAAGTCATATGTGTGAAAACATTATGCAAGTTGTGGAATGACCGTTAAACTAACTCCTAATTATTCTGTGAAGCAGAGAGATTTACAATGCTTTATAAAAATAGATGGAGGCCCCTGGGGAGATGACTGGGTGAAGAAGAGAGTTTCCTGCACGAGCTGGAGGGCCTGAGTTCAGATCTCTGGCACCCTTGGGGAAAGGCCCTGCAGGGCTACACATGCTGTGTGACCTTAGCAGTAAGGGGTAAAAACAGGTGGAACCCAGAAGCATGCTGATGAGCCAGCCTAACCACAATGGCAGGCTTCCAGTGCAGTGACTGTGTCTCTTGGTGTAGTGACTGTACCAGTGGAATCAGAGAGTACATAGTTTAGGATATCCAATAGCCTCCTTGACCTCTGCACACACACGTGACCAAATGCACCCCCTATACACACATGCACAGTGAGAGGGGCACTGCTCACTGAGCCCTTAGTATATACTGATTGCCAACATGCCTTTGCCTCTGTAACCATTTTAAAGGGCATGGATTATCTTATAGAACCAAGAAAACAAATGAAGCAAAGCACCCTCTCTTCCCAGGCTGAATTCTTACAGGCCAGGGTGGCACAGCCTCCTGATTTCTCTCTAGGGAAGTGAGGGAGGTGTTGAAACCCCCCC
Organism: Bramus lutescens; assembly: GCA_001685075.1. Classification (NCBI taxonomy): domain Eukaryota; kingdom Metazoa; phylum Chordata; class Mammalia; order Rodentia; family Cricetidae; genus Bramus; species Bramus lutescens. Next base: position 498,442 of record LOEQ01000087.1, on the reverse strand, counting down.
CCATGCCTGCCAAATCCCCTCAGCCAGAACTGCAAGAGAAGAGAAGGGCGGGTTCCAGCCCTCCCCTTCCTCACTGAGGATGGTCCAATGAGACCCTGTGAGATTTGCTCTGGCTTTGCATGAAGAGAGCACTTTATGTAACGGGAAGGCCTGGGCAATCACAATGCATCATAATGGGCCAGAAACAGGCAAAACTTTACCCTGTGTCCTGGTGGCACTAATTGAGAAAGCAAATTTCAGAAATGTTATAGAGCAGAAACCATACTGTAGCTTGTCTGGTGTCTGGTTGCCATGTGCTAATACACACATCTAGGGGTGTTATGGAATTATAGTTGCTGTGGGAAACACCATATGTGTTGTTCTTGGATTCACAATGTAGAGAATGTGACTGACGTCTCCTCATCCTAGAGTATCTTCCTACAGAAAGCAAAACACTGAGGGTAAATCCCAAGGTGGTGGCAAACACTGATGGTTTCTGAAGTAATTTTTAACTAATGAGAAGCTTCCCTAAATAATGTATCTTTTTATTGTTTATGTCTGTGTTAAAAATACATACATTTGCCTTTGTGTTTTAATATCCATCATATTTCTATAGCTCATGATAGAATTTAATCACAAGCCAAATACCACATCATTCTCCAGCCAAACATCATGAAATCATTGTCGATGAGGTGAGGAGATAAAGTAATTGGATTAGAAATGGGCGGTTTAAGTTTACACCATTTTATTATATCAGGAATTTTTGATATTTGAGCTGTAGCTTTCCACAGCTGTGCGGTCACTTTGCCTGGGATACGCATATAAGCCAGGTGCCATGACTCTGTTGCTTTACATTCTAGAGAAAGATATGTTGTGGAGATGTTCAAATATATGGCTTTAGTAAGCTTTGTCTGAAATAAAACAACTGATGTTTCAGTTCATGCCGCACAGAGGTGTGATCTGTACAGTCTGGGCCCTCTTGTCCTGTGTCTGCTCTTCCTCTGCGCTGCCAGGAGTGTGACCCGTGTTAGTGGCAGCATGGCAGCACGGGAGCTTCTGCTCCTAAATTTCTGTCTGCAGTGTTTTCCTCGTCATAAAGGCATGCATTTTGGCCTTGCAAATAGATGACTCTCACTAGAACATTCTTATGAAATATTTTCTGTAGTATGCAGCCATTAGTTGAACTTGTAAGCAGTTTAGTCTGTGGACAGGGAGAGAGGGATCCAAGAGAACCGCCTGTGCCATAGTGGACTCCTCTTTGTTTAATTTCCAGTGTCTGTTCTGAAGCTATATCATAGCTTGATATATTAAATTTAAAAATAAACTAAAAAAGTATGCATTGTTATACCAGAAATTTAATTTTTAAATAATGTGGATGGGATTGTGTCAGAATGTTAAGTATTGTTTTAAGTTTAGTTCATTTAGATTGATGCAGTTCTGAAAGACAGAGTAGAGCTCAGTCTGTTTGGGCTCGGTGAAATGTTTAACTCTAACTTGATGAGTGGCACCATGTGGGGCGTGTGTATGCGAGACGATGTGTGGCATGGGACATTTGTGAAGTTCCCCAAGACAGATGCTAGTGACCCTTAGCTTAGTTGATTTAATAAAATTCTTTAGAATTCCCCTTAGATTTATTTAAAAAATAAACCGCATGTATTTAAACACGCCACTACTTACTTTATCAGAAGTGATGTGGTAACGTGTGGAAATCTGTGTTCTCATCCAGTTGAATTGAGCTAAAGGCAGTTTCTGTACTTCCTGTGAAAACACAGTGTGGAGACCATGAGCGACTGTTTTCAAGTTGCCGAGAACTCTCTAAAAGTGCACATTTAGGTCGGAACAAGTGAACTGCTACTAAACGTTTCCACCAGCCGTTCTCTGAAGGAAGCTGGGAGAGGTCTGCGGCTGCCTGTTACTCTATACCAGCTATAACCAAATTACACACGTTTAGACTGTCGGCGCTTATGAGAAGTTCAGCCATAGACTAGCTCTGAAAAAATAAATATTGTTATTTTAAAATTGACTTAGAACGATGATCCTTGAAGTATTTCTTACTTTTTAGAGTAATCCCCGAGTGTGGGTCTTATGTCTTTTTTTGTACACCTGATTTTGTTAGATTAACAAATTATAAATTATAATTGCATTCAAATATGTATGATGTAAGGTACTTGGTATACTCAAGATATGCAGTTGACAATCAGGCCTTTTACATGCCTGCCATCATGATCCCAAATAGGTTAAAGCTGTGAAATTGTATCTGTCTAATAAAATAGTGCTAAGTTGGCTTCCTTACATCCTGCCTTCACTATGAATATTCAGAAAATCGCTGACTATGAGATGTAGATTGAGAGACTTTTATCCTAATTGAAATTAAGGAAATATCTTTTGTTTCAAACTTATCCTTGATTCAGATTTCTCATTAGTTTCAAAATAACCTGGGCCACATGGCATTCGATGTCACACACAGGGCCCTTGGATTTTGCATAGCATGTTTCTTGTCAGGCAAAGCTGAGTTGCTGTTTACGGAATGGTCCCTGTGGTCACGGTACTTTTTGGGTCAGTGTCGTGGATTCTGTATGCTTTTGTTACTAGGGGAATTCTTTTTGGTTCATAAGTAATATTTTTAGTTTCCTCACTAACTTGTTTGGTGACATAGATACTACACTGTCTCTGAGTTCTGCAAGTGTGGATAACTGTAGGAACAAAGATTGATCTTCAGAATTGTTAAAAATCCATCTCAATCTTAAAGAATACAGTGATTCAAACTTTCTCTTGTTGCTTCATACATGTGGCCCCTGGGAATGGAGTGTTCCTCAGGACGTGCTTATGTGCATACGAAAGCATCCTTGAAGAATGAAGAGACAAAGATATAGGTTTCTTCTGTACTGAAATTTTTAAACTAGCTATCAAGAAATCTGGTAAACAACTTATGCTCGAAAGTATTTCTGAAAAAAAAAAACTAATGGAGTTCTGAGGACTCTTAATAGCCATTCATACTGGAATGAAGAGACAAAGATATAGGTTTCTTCTGTACTGAAATTTTTAAACTAGCTATCAAGAAATCTGGTAAACAACTTATGCTCGAAAGTATTTCTGAAAAAAAAAAACTAATGGAGTTCTGAGGACTCTTAATAGCCATTCATACTGGAAGATGAAATGCGTCCACCCTTGTCAGGGAGTATGTCAGAGCCCAGAACAAACCTGTAAGCTGCCTAACTCTGTGTATGGGTCACAGATGGCCTTACCTCCGGAAAGGCACAGCAAGCACACAGAAGACTGGCTTGCTCTCCACGACTGCCTGCAGTGCAGAACAGCAGTTGAGGAGAGTAGCTCCTGGACAGCAGTGTGTGGCTGAACTCGAGAATCGAGCAGTTTTGGGAGTGTGGGCTAGATGTGGACAGATTGTGTTGCCCCAGTATCTTCTATTAAAATGCTTATCCTAGCACATCGTAGTTATGTGCAGCTATAAGAAAAACTCGAGCTCCCATGTGCCCTTGGTCCACGTTTCCCCAGTGCTGATGTTCTACAGAACCTTAAGATAATATACTACAAGCAAGGTGATGACTTGCTGCATCTTGAAAATGTTCTTTAGTCCGTCCAAATGCCAATTTTTTTGTTTGTTGTTTTCATTCTGATTATGAAATATCAGTACATAACTGCATGAAAAGTTTTTGTTGTTGTTTTGGTTTTAGTTTGTTTTGTTTTTGTTTTTCGAGTCAGGGTTTAGCTGTCCTGGAACTAGGTCTCATAGACCAGGCTGACCTCTAATTCACAGAGATCCGCCAGCCTCTGCCTCCCGAGTGCTGGGATTAAAGGCGTGCGCCACCACCTCCTGGCCGAAAAGTCATCTTTAAAATTAATAACCATTCAGTCAGATTACTGTTGCCATTAGGCATAAATACAAAACAAACTCATACTACAAAGCCGTTTGTTTCTAGGTAGGTAAATGCTATAATTACACAGTGGGGTGCTTTTTACTGTTTGCTTGTTCTTTTGGCAGACTTTATTAGAATCCTTTTCTGTATAATTATGTATAGATTTTATAAAATTTATGTGTGGGTACTTTTGCCCATTAACTTAATTTTTTTATTGAATGGAGTTGTGTTGGATAAGAAACTGTGTGCAGTAGTACTTAAGCAAACTGAACACTTATTTAAGCTCTCCAATTTTGCTATGTAAAAGGAATCCCTTGCAGTGCAGCTGCCGGAAAGCACAGGCCCCTGCCTCTGCTCTGAGCTCTTTTGCTTTAGAAGCCTGGGAATACACCCTGTGCCACGCCTGGGTCACTGAGTGCTACAGAAGGACCTGATGCTGTGTCTCCTTGAAGAGCTAGACTGTGAGGAGCAGGTCACTAGATCCTGAGGCTTGCTGGCCTTGTGATGTTGAAGAAACAGAATATGGTGTGATTGTACGTGTAGAGAGCATATTCGCTCCCAGATTATCATTCCGACATGAAAGCGCTGGCTTTCATAGTCTGTGCTTTAAACCATGGGTATTTTTAGATTTAAACCCAGCACCTGTGTACTTCATCTGACATCTTTTTCAAACCCATGTCCAGGAATTCAGGAGATTCAAAGGCCTCTCTCTGAGCAGTGAAGAGCATGGACTAGACATTCAGAGCTACCAAAAACAATCCTGTCAACCACGCATTTAGTCAGACAAAAGTCTGGTTGTTGAAGCTGGTTGATTGGTTTCACCTAGCTTTTAATTTTTTCTCTTTAAAGTAATGCCAGAAGGAATTTAAAATAGTTAGAGCTTATAGATGGAGGCAGCGAAGGAAGCATTGGTCTAGAAGTAAACAAAGAAGTAGCATTAGGAAAATGTACTTTTAAAAGTCTTCTGTTTCCTTTAACTGCACCAGTGTGTTTCAATGAGAGCAGAATCCTGTGCAGTAGTACGGGCCTCAGCTGAGGTGGCTCAGGTGCTATTCGCAGATGTTGTGTGGTGAGCAGGTGTGTGCAGCACAAAACCCTTGTGTTACAAGTTCAGAAATAAGTGTGCAGTGAAGTCCCTTGATAAACTATGGGCGAACACTGCCAGAAGACACCACATTCATCTTGCATTTGATTTTGGTTGTTGTCTATTTAGAAACCTTTTACAGTTGCCCACGTTCTGTTGTGCAATCCGACATGGTGTCACGATGCATGGTGTACCTGATGCTCAGAGCAGGCAATGATGAGGAACAGAGGCTGGGAATCATCATGCCTGGGAGGGGCAGATGTGAGTGCTGTGGCCTCAGTTGGTTAGGCCGTCTGGGCCCACTGTCTTCATCTTTAAAGAGAAAGTAACGATGCTACCAAACGGCTCAAGTGAGGGTTGCATGACATATAATGCTCCAGAGCTTCTCCTCATCCTCAGAGTTAGAGAGCCCTTAGGGGGAAATTATTTCTCTTTAGCAGTGGTGAGCAGTGCCTTGCTGCAGGCACTCCAGGCTATGCCTCTGCTCCTCAGTTTACTTATCTTATATGTTTATTCCAGCGCTCAGTGAACTAAGTTCTCACCGCTTTGATGACGTTATGAATGTGTAGCCTAAGTTAGCCCATTAACCCTCCTGAGGTTAGCTCATAATTCCAATCAGTTATTTGTTCAAAACAAATTTGCCTCTTGACTTATTGGAAATAATATTGCTTTAATTGTGCAATACATAGCTGAAAATATATCTGATTTTTTTAACCAGAAAGTTGATTAAAATAAAAGATTTTGGCAGGCATGTTGGTACCCGTGATTATTAGTGACTTTTTCTTTTAAGACTTTCAAATGAAATAACCTCAGCACAGGTGAGGAAGATCGCTCAGCAGTTGAAAGTCCTTGCTCCTCTAGAGAACCTGAATTTAGTTCCCAGCACCCATGGGCTCACACCTGCCAGTAACTCCAGTTCCAGGGTATCTGATACCCTATTCTGGCTGCCTCAGTCACTCATAAATCCATAAATAAAAATAAAACATAATCTTTTAAAATTAAAGTAGTCTCACCACATTTTTGTACAAACAAACACTATTTCTTAGCAATTAAATTAGACTCTTAAATGTATAAAACTTGCACCATGGAACTGTTGGACAGTTGGTTCAATAAAGTGCTTTTGCCCATATGACAAAAACAGCAGGGCACAGTGATGTGTGCTCCCTGCACACAGAGGTGGAGGCGAGCGCATGTCTGGGATCCCTGTGCACAGAGCTCAGCCTACTTAGCAAGTTCCAGATCAGTGAGAGACCCTGTTTCAAACTGAGGTAGACGGCCCCTGATGGTTGTCCTCTGAACGTGAAGTGCATGTGCACCCTCACACATGTACACCCACAGACGTACAAACATGCACACACAATCTCGTGTTGAGTTCTGTGGACCCACAGATGTACAACATGCGCACACAATCTTGTGTTGAGTTTGAAAACTTGAACATTTCACTCATAAACATCACAGATTTAAGTGAAAAGGCAGAGGGCACATAGAAACCGCTTTGCTCACAATGTTTATCAGATTGTTTTTCTGTGCTATATTACTTGAACAGATTAGAGCGAGAAAAAACAATGATGATAGGAGCCAAGGTTCCGAAGAGCCCAGCCGAGGAGAGCTGCAGCCAGGGTTAAAGGAACAGAGCTGCAGAAAGTGCTTCGCCAACAGCTCTGAAAAGTAAAGAGACTTTGAAGTGGCAGCGCCTTCTCCAAGGCAGCTTGAGTTGCCATCTGTGTACAGACCCCCCTCACACCGACCTTCAAAGGGGTTTGTGAGGAAGCTTTTACATTTCTAGTGTGTTTTGGAAACTCTAGATTTAATGTGGCTTTAAAAATATAATTTTTCACTTTTAAAAAACTTTCCACACCAAACCATTTACAAATCCTTTCTACAAAACACATAGCCACATCTATCTGTGTTATTTATTCTGTTTATGGCTTGTCTTCATTTTATGATAATAAAGGAAAATTTGAAAAGCCGTAGCCCACAGCTCTGAACCCAGCACTGACTAAATACAGCATTATTGAAGTGCCCCAGTTGTTTTTAGCCTCCTGATGTTGTAAGTCGTTTTCTCCACATGTTGCCCATTCCTCCAGGTTTTCCCTAGTCAAAGAGGTGCGACACTGGACACTACTTTTCCGGCACGTGCCTTCTTCTGCCCTGTGAAACTTCCTATGGGGGAGTTTCCCTCTGTGTAGTTTCCGAAGTGGAATCTCTAGCAACAAGCTCACCCCATTATCCCTCTCCTCCTCCATCGGTGTGCGTCCCCTTTCCTTCCTGAGTGATAGATACTCTTATTCCCTGATCTTGCTTCATTCTTAAGCACATTGTAGTTTTAATAGTAATCTATTCGGCCTGTAAGGAGCAATAGAAAATTTAGATTATTAACCACCATGTGCTGTACGTGTTTTGTATTCGGTCAGTAATCTTTAGCAAGTTTCTTCATTTAATTCACTCTTACATCTGATTTCTTTGCTGCATAGCTTTCAGTTATTTGACTTGTGATTGACTTGTGATAATGTTATTTTTGCTTTATTTTTAATTAACAAATAATAGCATGTTTTGTTGTGTAATTGGTACATATATATATATACACACACACACATTGTGAAATGACCAAGCCAGTCTAATTAGCATATCCTCACCACAAAAGCTTGCCATTTCATTGTGACAAGACCATTTCAGTCCACTCTTAACTTCTTGAAGTAGCTAACACGTACTAATAATTGCCACCATAGTGTGCAATATATCGTGGAATAGCACATTTCCTTTAAAAATAACTTTGGCGAATGAATGTCACACCATGATGATAAATGACAAAGGAAATGATGCCTCAAATATAGTTACTCATATGAATCATCATTTTGAAAATCACATTCGTTTACACTAGGGTCTCTTTAAAGACTGCTAGTCATATATTATTTAAATTTCTATGCATGAATATTTTCTGGGACTTTCTGACTACCTCTAACTTGTAGTGTTAATATATCTGTCTTAGGTTACACTCTTATATTAGAAAGTTTAAGTAATTATTATTAAATGTTAGTTGATATATGTATTTTATATCTGCAGGCAGCTCCTTGTAGCAATATGGACTATTTTATTTAGTTCATTCTCCTTATGGAATAAAAGCCACTAAAGTCTGGTTTCGCATGGTAGTTGTTACAGAATTTAGCATCGCAGACAACTATCTAATAAGGCATTTGTTTTCTAATGTCTCCTTATATTATACATCATATCTAATCTATTTACCTTTTCAATCCTTTATATTTTGTGACCATTGCCATGGTTATTGTTAATATTCTGTTCTGGCATGATTAACTTCGAATTCCATTGTCTCACATCCAGAGAGACAACTCATCTGGTAAAGGTGCTTGTCACCAAGCCTGATGACCTGAGTTCCCTCCAAGAACACATGGTGGAAAGAGCTTGTCCCCTGGCAGCCACATGTGCAGTATGGCACACACATGCCCACATATATACACTTGAAGTAAATAAATAGAAGAGAATTTCATTCCTGCACCAAAAAGAAACAGTATATAACATGGAAGATTTTTAAATATAGGATTTCAGGGGCTGTGACATGGCTTAGTGGGTAAAGATACCTGCCACCAAGCCTGATGACCCACATGGTAAAAGGAAAGAACTAGCTCACAGAAGTTGTCCTCTGACTGCCACACATGTGCCATGGCATGTATGTGCCCACAAACACACACAGAGAAATATATAAATAAAATGTAGCTAGAATTTTTGTTGTTGTTCATTTTGTTTATGAGACAGATTCTCACTGTGTAACCCTGCCTGGCCTGAAACTCAGAGAGACCTGCCTGTCTTTATCTCCAAGTGCTAAGATTATTTTTTAAAGAAAATATATACGTGTTTAATTACATCAGAATGAGCCTTGCAGCTCACATGACATTTCTAAAGTCTCTGATGTAAATGTACTTATGTACGTTCCACAATGTTTTATCTGTATTGTTTAGAGTTAGATATCATTTAACACGTGACCTTGGGGACAGCTTTTCATCACTTCTTATTTTAATAAATACTCTGCTAATATCTAGCCTTCTCTTCTTTCAATGTTCCCTCACTATGTGGAAGTAAGGGCATCTCTTAGAAATCCGTCTTTTCTGGCTGGGCCTGGTGGTGCAGGCCTGTAATCCCAGGTACATGGAAGGTAAAACACAGAGGATTCTACTTTCAAGGTCTGCTTGGGCTGCAGGGCAACTTGCAAGACCAGCCTGTGTAACTTCTGAGACCCTGTCTTAAAATAAAGTAAAATAAAATTAAATTAAAATTAAAAGCAGACTTGGCACACAGCTTTTTGGTAGAGTAGTTATCTAGAAAAACATGATGCTCTAGGTTCAACCTCTAGCTGGGATCAAGGGGCATCTTCCAGTTAACTGAAACCCAGTATTCAAAATTCAAGATATTAATTACTTCCTGGCCTTTTAGGCAAGATGAAGTATAGCTCTGCTTTAATAAGTTTGATATTGTATACAGCCTCCCTTTGAGGACTGTATATACGGACTTTTGGAGCAGAGAGGGAATAAAGACTTGCTCCATCTACTCCACACTCTACCAATCGCAGAACCTCCAGGAATGGTGCATCCCTTCGAAGGACTAAATTATTTTAATTTCTCAAAGAGTAAAATAATAATTCGAAATACATTCATCTACTAATAAAAGTCTTTCCTCTGGCAAAACACTTAGTGAGGATACATTTTACCTTTCATTTGTTTTTGTCACAAAATTTGGTTTCCATTTTACACAGATCCCTAAGAAGAAACACCATATCTTAAGAGATTTAGGGGAGACCTGGTAGTGATGGCACATGCCTTTAATCCCAGCACTTGGGAGGCAGAGGCCAGCCTGGTCTACAGGGCTAGTTCCACAACAGCCAGGGCTACACAGAGAAACTGTCTCCCCCCCAAAAAAAAGAAAAGGAAAAGAAAAGAAAAGAAAAAAGAATTGTATCAGATAGGTGAAGTAGAAATATGAAACTCTTAATATCAGGATTTGATATTTGATCAAATACAACATACATAAGCTCTCCAGACGTTCGTGCTAATAAAAACTGCCGTCACAAATACTTCAAAGGCATTTTCATATGCTTGCATAACTCTTGCAAAAGGACCTGGGTTCAGTTCCAAGTCCCATAGCCATCTGTAACTCCAGTTCCCTAGTTTCTGACGCCCTCTTCTGGCCTCCATGGGCACTTACACATGCACAGTCAATGCACATAAAAAATAATAAATCTTAAATATGTGTGTCTGTTTTACTGAGTTAAATTGCTGTTTAGCAGAAAATTGGAAATAAATTCCTAATATGCCATTTTGTTAAACTGAGTTAAAACTTATTTAAAGTTACAGAATCATTGAAAACCGGTTGTGAACTTTGGTCCTTAATGGCTTCATCTTTCCTGGCAACACCTAATCATTTTATTTGTTTTTCTCCACATGTCGAAAAAAAAGCAAGCATTTTCCCCATTTACTGTTAGCACAAGGCTTGGAAATACTTAGTGTTGATTCAAGCTTTCCCCGCACGGGTTGACGTTGACTGGCCATGCTGCTTGCTGCCCACAGCCTTCTCAGTGAGGTGATAAATACACCCTGCGCTTTCTAGGACATCACCCTCATCGAAGGATTCTCTGTGGCTTCTGAGAGAAAAGGCTTAAACTTTGAGGGTTCTGGGCAATTACCCAGCATTCCTACCCATCGTGCATGACAAATAACTTGCCCTATATAGGAATTCCCAGCCTTCCCACATCTTTCGGTAGGAACTGCCCCCTTGTCTGACATGGGTGGCCCAGCCCAGCGCTTGTGTGCACTCAGCTTACCAGCCTCAGAGAAGGCAGTTTCAGTTGGCAATGAGGCAAGGGAACACAGGGCAGGGGCAGTTGTTAAAGCCTGGTAGGAGTATTCCCTCAGTGACTACTCTCTGCCACCTGGACTTTCACAAATAGTCTCATATTTTCTTTCCTCTAATGCAAGCATTATTTTGTTTTTATTTATTATTTCAAATGAATATTTGTTGCTTTTACTTACTATTGTAGTTTTCCACTAAGAACCACAAGGAAACACATTTTCTAACAGACTCTTGAAACTGCTTATTCCTTAACATATATTGTAGTTATTTCAAAATACTTTTAGGGGGTTGAGAAGAGACATTTTTGGGGATTGTGGAGGAAATGGATAGCAGAGAAATTGTTTTGAGGTTGGAATGTGCTGTGATTGCTACAAGACAGCCTCTCAGAGGTATGAGGAATATAGTAAAATGTTGATGTCTCCTAATAACCCAGTCATTTCCCTCTACAGCTTCGTAAGGGTAATGTTTGGGGCAATTTACAGAAAGCAAATGTGACCTTTTAGGAGGTTGGTGTGTAGCACAGTATTTCCTGATATAAGAAAGACTTTCATTCCCCCCTCCAGCTCCTCCCTCCTTCTGCCCCTCCCCTTCCTCCTTCCACCCCTCCTCTTCTGCTGCCTAGAATAATCTCTCACAGATGATTAGACAACAGGTGCCAGGAGAGCAAGGCAAGCTGGCTTTGTGCCACATGTGCACAGTGGAGATCCAGTGTCACCCCAGGTTTTGGTGTATCTCCGTGTCCTTCCAGCTGAAATACATACTGCAGCTCCTGAGGGATTAAGTGTTTCCTTTGCTTTATAGTACAGAATTTTACAGTGTCTTTGTTTGGGAGTTCTCAGATTACCTAATGATTTCTCTAGCCTCCCTCCCCACCCACCGTGGCCAGACGTGTCTTCCAGCAGCATTGAGCCTCTCTCTGTGATTGGCCCATGTCATTGCACGGCCTTTCTTTATTTAATGATGACATTTAATTGTTTTGTATTTTAGGGAGCCAATTCAGGGTGAAAATGTTGTTCTATTGTTTATATCATTACCATGCCTAAGATGCCTGTGTAGTGTCACAGTTGTGGAGAGCTCTGCTAGGATTTTGTTCGTTATTCAGGTCTTAGGTCTGTATTAAATCACAACTGGAATAGTACTAGTTGACCATTTTCTAATCTTTTAAAGTTGAGGGGTTTTTTTGTTTTGTTTTTGTTTTGCAGCCTCTGTTGGTGCCACTAACTTTAGTGCATTTATTTACTTTTCAAACAGCCTTGAGACTTCAGTACTTTAAGAATAGACTGAGGGCATTAGAGCCTTTGGCAGCTGTTTGAATGAAAATTCCATAGCATTTTCTTAGAGATTTTAGGAGGCCCTTAACTAACCTTGAACCCCCCATTGAGGAAGCACACTGAGAGAGGAACTGCACTCATTTCCCCTCTCAAGAGCTCACCTCATGCTGACGTAGACAATGCTGAGAGGGAAGGTTGGGATGGGGAAACTTGAGCTCCTTTAGAGGTCCAGGACAATAACCCATTGCTGAAAGACACAAGCTAAATATGCTGAAGGGATCACTGATGCACTGAGTTTCCTGGAAGGCAGGAGATGGGAATGCCACCTCTAACAGGGTCGCCAGCCCTGGCTAATAGCATTAGAAGAGGTTACACATGCTGGTAGGATAAGAGGAGGAGAAAGGAGCCAGCACTCGGTAACAAAGGCCCTGACTAGTGATGGAGGTGGAGGAAGAAGAAAAGCAACAGGTGCCTGAGAGTGACTGGGAAGTGATGAAAGCCCTCCTTACAGGCTGGAGCACTGGGCTTGAATGGAGGTGTAATGGTGTTACCCGTGAGTAGGAGTACCCAGTGGGCCTTGGTAAGTGCCCTCCTCCGATGATCCCCCATGGCAGCTTTTCCCAGTAAAGTGCTTCTGCATGGGCACAGCTCAGAATGTGAAATCTAGGGGAACCTAATCGGCCCTAATGTAAGTAAGCGGATCCCCACAGGCAGGGACATGGTGTGTGCACTGCTTAGGAAGTACCATGTAAGAGGTAGAGACAAAAGAATCTAGAGATATGGGTGACTGAGAGTTTTGCAAGCCATGTTGGAGTATTCACTTCACTCCCTGGGTGGGGGGCAGGGCAGAGGGGTTTATGCTGGAAAAGAACATGACCAGCTTTGCTTCTGGAAAGATTGCTGACTGTTGTCTGCAAAACCAAAGGGAGCAGGGATCCTTAAAGGAAGTGGAGTTGGGGAGAGTGGTGGAAGGAAAGTGGCTAGGAGGTTGAGCCCAAGGGACAATCTGGGCACGGGATAGTGACTGTATACGATGTCTTTGAGATTAGTCCTGTCTTATGTGACTCAGAGAGAAGAACAGGCTATGGTTTTGCCTAGGTTTCCCTTAAGGCTGGTTTTGGGTTAGATGAGTTTAGAAATTATTTTATTTGGTTAATCTGGAGAGGGCTGTCTAGGTGTTAGATCAGCTAGGTAGAAGAAGTGTTTGGTTTGAGTTTTAGACTGTTTGGTCGAGCAGTCAGGGTAGGTCTAAACGTTATCTCCCTGATAACCCAGCAAGGCTGGATTTAAAGGTGTGCACCACCACACCTGGCTTGGGTTTATTTTCAGTTACCTTTCTTTTCCCTAAATAGAAAATGCATGGTCTTTATAGACACTGAAAAATAGAAAAGATAAGAGTAATAAATCATCCTCCCTCACTACTCAGAGACAGGTATTATAAATATTTCCATTTCCTTCCATCTTTTGTCAGAAAGCAGTGTTTACAAATTGAGGTTCCCCTTGGCAGGAATGAAAGGTCACTTTACAGCAGAAGCTCTGAGAGCTAGGCACAGAATGGGCTTTCTTGCTTCTTTTACTCTAGGGCACAGTATTTGCCTTTAATACGGGCTAGGTCATCTTTTGAGTCTTTCTTGTTGTTTGTTTGTTTGTTTTGAAGGTGAAGCCTTCATGAGAGGTGGCGCATATGACCTGTTCCAAGAACATTGCCCAGTGACCATGTGTGTGAAAGCTACTTTTGATGAATACCAGATTGCCCACATTTGCTAATTCAAATTCCTCATGGGAAAGAGCCTCAATGGAAATGAGTCTAGTTTGTTTACTGGAGGTGGACCAGTAGGACATTGGTAACTAGGGAAGAGTAAGGGTTGACTAAGCATTTTAACTGGCTTGTAAGAAGAAATGTTATGTGGGTCCTTCTGGGCAAGGTGCCCCTCCCTGAACTATTTTTTTAAACATCCCTTTTAATCTGGTCCAAGATTGATGGAGATATTATCTTGGACTGTAAAAAGCTGTGAGCTAGATTGGAATGACAAACACACATTGACAGCTTTTGAGAAGATGGATGGAGAAACAAACTCTAAATTCCAACAGACTCCGTGGGCTATTCTTCTGTGGCCCTTTGGAGGAGTGCTGCTCTCACTATGTAGTGCGGTGAGAGAAGAGTTTTACCTTGTTACCTAGTTGGATATATTCCCTAGCCAGTCCTACAGACATCTCCACAATAAAGGTCTATCTTTTTGTATGTAGAATATAATTAATCATAGCCAAATAGTTTATCCTTTAAACAAAGCTGTATTTCTATCTTGTGTCTGTGTGATGTCAACTCACAAGGCTCAGGAATACCATAGGATATGCTGTCTGTGAGAAAGGTTAGTTAGTAAGTGTATTTTGTCTCTGAGCATCAACTGTCAGGGTTAACAGAAACTCTGTGCTAAAGTGAAACCGTGGTATAATAGAAAAGCACAGGCATCACTATCAGCTCTAATAGTTATCATTGGGCGACTGCAAGAGGGTAAAGTGGTGCCTTTACTGCTCTAGGGCTATTGACTTGGCTCCCAAACTGATTACAGTGTAGAAATTCCCATAATTTACTAAAAACCATCAGCTGCTTATGGGGAATACCGTTGCTCCTGTAGACAGGTCCTTTGTAGGTATAGTACACACAGAACGAAATGATCTGGTTATTAGCTTTACAGCACATTGTAAATAGCTTTGCCTCTGCCTGGTGCCTTGCCATTTCCTTCGGAGGTTGTGCTTTTCCTTTGCTGTATAGAAACTAGCACTTGTGGTTTGAGTGTGAGCAGTGTATCACTCCACCAGCACCCTCCCTGTGCTTTGAGGACATCCCCAAGGCCTGTTGGTTCTGAATCAATTTGTCTCAAGATGAGAAGAGACTCAGCTTCCTGTTTGAGATACTGGGAAGGGAGGCAGAGAGCACTGGTGCCTGCTTCCTGCTTCCTGGAACAAGTGTACCTGCAAGAATAGACAAAGCAGACTGGGGCCAGAAGAGTGATGGCTGACATCATCTGAAGGTGACTCTGCCATTCCTCCGAGCAGCTTACACAAGATGCAAGAGCCTGCAAGGCCCCTGTTCTCTAGGCTAGCTTGGTTTTTGTTTCCACTGCTGTTCACTCTAGGATGTGAGCAGTACAGCTAATCTTGGGGTTGTTGGGGGGCAGAGAGCCCATGGCAGAGTGTGACAAAGAAGCCTGGAAACCTGAGGAAGAACGTTCCGAATGAAAAATGACCAAATGATTGGTGAATTTCTACTAGGGCGGTGGGGCACAGACTGAGAAGAAAAAATCTCCTTCTGAGTCTTCTGAGAATTTAACCTAGACAGAAAATAAGTTGTTTCCTGTGGGGCAAGTGAGGAATGTTCGGAGTTTCTTTCCTCATGGTCTCGGGACACTGGAGACAAGCACAGGAGGCTTTCAGCTAAGCTAAAGAAGGGAGGGGTGAGGACCTTGCAGATCTCTGCTCTCTAGAATCCGCATTGTTCTCTCCTCTCATTTTCTTTTTCCCTCATGTCGTTCTGTGGAGTGAGAAAGAAGCTGGTCATATTTTCCTGGGCCCTCACAGCCTTGTACTATCCTAGGGAAAGAGTCTCTGCTGGTCCAGTTTAGATCAGGTTAGCTTTCAGGGGACCCGTCACTGTGTTGGAAAGTGAGGAGAAGTGACTGGTCCTGTGGCCACACAAACCGTGAGCAGAATCTTCTACTAAAATAGCATCTCGGGCCCAGAGCTGGGCCCTGGGAGACCAGTGCAGCTGTCTGGAGTGCGCTCTCTCCAGTGTGGCATTCTCAGTGTGCTTTGGACTCTCCTGGGTACAGCTCATCATCTTTGTCTTTTATTGCATGGTCCATAAATTTGACCCTCCAACTCTGAGGTGTTTGACTAGGAACTGGCCTCTGCTGAATCACCGAGTTCCTCCCTGTTTCTCTTCTCTGGTGGAGCCATACAGTGCAGCAGCCACCTCCACAGCATTCACATTGTGGTAGGTGGAGCAAGGAATCAGGGGATGACATAGAGCGTGTGGGCATACTCTGTATGCCAAACTCCTACTCCATATATGGGACTCAAACATCTGTAGAATCTTGAAAGCAGTCTCCCTTGGGTGTCAAGTAAACCATATGTTCTGAGCATGTATATCACATTTGTCTTACTATATGCAACATCGAGTTGACTGCATCATAAATAGTTAAAGCCAAGTTAAATGATAATGTGATAGACAAAAGGTTATAAACCCCAGGGAAACATGAGTAGACAGCGGCTGCTGTATGTCAGGTCTACAGTCTGACTGCTAAAACGTGTACACTTTCATCTGAACATACCCTGCTTTGTGGATATCTAAACCAGAGCAATGACCAAGGCTCTAGAAATGCATGGAAAACAGAATCACACAGCTTGAGCTCTGATCCCTTGGTGTGCAGAAGGGGTGTCATGCCTTCACCGAAATAAACTCTTAAGTCTTGGTTAGTGTGGAATTTCTGCCCAAATGTTGCTTGTCCTTAGAAATTGTGGCCTTCGTGGAGTTCAAAGCTGTTGCCAGTTTGTGGCACCCCAGAGTTCTCTGCTACTTTCTGGACCCAATTGTTATCTCTGGATGGCTGTCTCTTTAGAAATATAGAAACCATTCCATCTTCCCTATCCAGATGAACTGATTCATGAAAATTCTGTATTATGAGTAAACACATGTATACACCCATGCACAGGGGTATCAGGTCCCCAAAATACCACCAGTTTCTATATCATGTTAGAATAATACCTTACATATATTGACATAACATAATTTGTGATTGAAATGCTCATTAGTTCTGTGGAATGAGAGTAATATTCATCTTTCGGTTCAAAAAGAGAAAACATTTCAAATGCCTAAAAAATGAATTTAAAAATTTGGGACTGGGTGGATGATATGAACATTTACAACAGAACATTTTTTAACATGAAACTGGCTAATTCTACATAAAATGTGGATTCTGGTAGGAGAGCATTGTAAATGCTTACAAATTGTCCATCACTTTTTACTGGATATAACAGTCTGCATATAAGCATTATTTGCACTGATGGTTCATTGAATGTTCATTGAGTACTCATTTACTGTTTCTCTTTAACATTTAAATCTTATATTCACATCTCAAGAAGTCTGTCACTTGGATTAATAAGTAATGAAAATTCAAAGACTCTTTAAAACCATTTTTAACTGCATGCATGTGCATGGGTGTGCAGTACCACCTGTCTACCATGGGACAGTTCGTGAGTCGGGCAAGGGGCTGGAGACTGAAACACACACACACACACACACACACAGAGAGATAGACAGACAGAGGCACGGGTCATCCTTGAAACAAGAATGCCTCCTTTATTGTATTCCAGGGCAGCTTATATAGGGCTCTCCTTGACTAATGGCCATGCCCTAGCTCTCGGGACTTTTCAGCTGCTAGCCCACCAGAAACCACTCCTCTGCAATAAGGAACTCATAAGGGCCTCGTTGCTCAGAGCAGCTGCAAGCATAGTAAAACAAGTTGTTTACTCTGGCAGGCAAGGGGTCACAGAAAATTCAGGGTCTGAGGGTCTGCAGTCCCCAGCACATGGGTATGTGCAATGCCTATAGAGGTCAAAAGCATTGGCCCCGTAGAGCCAGTTTATAGGTGGTTGTGAGCCATCTGATAGAGGCACTAGGACTTGAACTTGGGTCCTCTGCAAGACCGGTACATGCACTTAAGTACTCACTACATCTCCTCTTCAGTTCCACGTCAAGACATTTAAATAGAAGCCATTGAAAGTAAGTGCAGACGCCCACGTCAATGATAATTTGATCAGAATGTCAGACCCACTATGAGTAACATAAGGAATATAGAGGGATCAGCTCCTCTGCAATCTAAGTGTTGATCAGATTAATGTAGGGCTATTTTGCTTGGGTATGGTGCTGGATCCATAAGCAAAGCCATGATTGGGAAAGAAGAGGAACAGCATGGAGTCTGGAACACAGTGACAAGTGAGGCCAAGCTGAACCATCTGGACTCCTGCAAGCAGCTGCCACTGATGCTCCAAGTGACCTGCAGAAGAGCTGGTACATTTTGCCAGAGAGCAGCACACTAACTTGGCCCAGGATCCTCAGAAGCTGGAAGAACTCAGAAACCAGCTGCAGCCTGAGGAGTTCTGGCAGGAGCTGGAGAAGCTGCAGGCCTGGTGCTGCTGGAAGCTGACAGCTTGGCCACCAGATAGATATACAACTGAGTGTGAGCTACAAATAGCACCTGACACCATACCAGCTTTCCAAGAAGCAACATGACTACTGCTTCTAAGTCTCACTCAAGCCCTGTAGTGCTCTCTAATCTACAGCTATGCAGGAAGAGACTTTGAGTGATGTAGTTCGAGTATAAGCAAACTGACATCAAATGGAGCCATCGTAGTTGATCCCTCTGAGCATGACCCCCAGATGCAAATAGACCATAACAAAATATCATTTATGCTCCTGTATTCACCACACAAAGGCACTACTGTCTCCCCCAAAGGGGGAGGGAACATTATTTGTCTTTGGGTACTACCCATTGTCTTCAAGCCTTTTGTCTTCTTGATACTGCATAACTTATAGTAACTAAGATGTGAGAAGCAAGCCAGGAACCAACATTTGAGAGACTTTGGATTTGGCAGGGGGAGGTGGGGGGAGTGTCCAAGATAGGGTTACTCTATATCTTTGGAGCCTGGAGCCTGTCCTGGAACTTGCTCTGTAGACCAGGTTGGCCTCAGACTCAGAGAGATCCACCTGCCTCTGCCTATGCTAAGTGCTGGGATTAAAGGCCTGTGCCACCACCACCCAAGGAGACTTTGGATTTTTAAAGAGATGTTAGATATTTAAAGAGGCTGAATTCTTAAGATTTTGAGTGAATTTTTAAAGACTGTGGGACTTCCTAAATAGCTCAGAATACAATTTTGCATGGTTTGTTTTTGGTTTTTCAAGATAGGGTTTCTCTGTGTAGCTTTGGCTGTCTTGGACCAGGCTAGCCTCAAACTCACAGAGATCCTCCTGCCTCTACCTTCCAAGTGCTGGAATTAAAGGTGTGTACCACCACACATGACCTTGCTTGATTCTTCATGTGTGTTTCTTGTCATCTTAACGAAAGCTAGAGTTATCTCAAAGATGAACCTCTGTTGAGAAAATGCCCCATCAGATTGGCCTCTAGGCAAGTATGTAGAGCGTTTTTTTTTATTAAAAATTTCCATCTCCTCCCCTCCTCCCATTTCCCTCCCATCCNCTCAGTCAGCCCTCATTGTCAGCCACATTCAGAGAGTCTGGTTTGATCATATGTGTAGAGCATTTTCTTGATTAAGTATTGATGTGAGAGGGCCCCGCCCATTGGAGCTGGTGCCCTTCCTGGGCAGTACTCCTGGGTGTTATAAGAAAGCTTAGTAAGAGCCAGGGGATCAAGCCAGGAATCCATGCTCGTCTATAGTCTGTACTTCCTTTCCTGCCTCCAGGTTGCTGACTTGAGTTCCTGCCTCAGCTTTCCTCAGTGATGGAATATGAACCAAGAGCTGTAAAATGAAATAAACCCTCCCCCCCAAGCTGTTTTTGCAAGCGGTGTTTGATCTCAGCAGTAGAAAGCAAACTGAGACAGAAATTGGTACCAGAAGTAGAGTATTGCTGTAACAGACCTGACTGTGATACTTTGTGGGGATGGTGGAAGTGTTTGGAACTTGGGGCTGGAAAGGCCTTTGCTCAGAGCTTAATGAGCTGTTGCAGGAACTCAGAAGATCTGAATACTGATGCGATATTTCAGGAGGAAGCAGTCTATCAA
The DNA here is from genome assembly GCA_001685075.1 of Bramus lutescens. NCBI lineage: Eukaryota > Metazoa > Chordata > Mammalia > Rodentia > Cricetidae > Bramus > Bramus lutescens. Next base: position 478,575 of record LOEQ01000087.1, on the reverse strand, counting down.
GACTGTTGAGATTATTGACTACGAATTTGTGGCAGTGAAGCCTTTGCTTTACTAGGACAGTAGATGGTGATTAGCTGGGCTGAAAATCAGCTTTGAGGTAAAATCTGGGGTATTTTCTCAAGCGCAGTACACAGACACTGTGACAGAATGGGACAAGACTGCATCTCATGCTGACAGCTAAACTTGGTCTGCCAGGTGGTAATTTTTAAAGGCAAGAAGGGGTGGTAGAAAATAGCTGAGACTTGGCACTGTAAGAGGCCAGGAGAGGCGGCTGGTAAAGGTGCCACAGCCTGAGTTACAGTGGAAACACTAGGATTACAGGGGTCATGGAGAGAAATTGACGCTTGACACCATGTAGCAGGGTCAGTGTCCTTAAGGGTGCCTAGGAGGGGTTACTGATGCAGGTGTGGCCTCTGGAGACCCTGGCATATTGCAATCAACAGGACTATGGAAAGAGTGCCAAGGGCAGTGGCAGGTATGGATTG
>LOEQ01000087.1:442277-477998 GCA_001685075.1 Bramus lutescens | reverse complement strand
GCTTCTCAGACCCTTTAAAGCCCAAGACATTATGCGTGAATCCCAGACGCAAGACACTGAGCTGCAGTATTTAATTTACACTGTTGGAGTTTGGTTTTCATTTGATTTGTTTGTAACCATGTCCCGGTTCTTCATCCTTAGAGTACAAAGTATGTAACTTAGTTTTGAGTTCATAGGAATACTTGAGAGACTTTAGATTTTAAAGAGCTATTAGGTAGGCTGAACTTTGAAAGTGTTTAAGTTTTTAAAGACTGTGACTTTCAAAAGTTGGGATATGTTTTATATTGTAATGTTATTAGTATGAGATCTTGGCTATAAACAAGAGAGAAAAGATATTGGTGTGCCAAGGTAACAAGTGGTCACTTGTCCTGGTTGGATTTTGTTTTTTGTTTTTGTTTTTTGTCAATTTAGCACAAACTAGTGCTGTCTGGGAAGAGAACCTCAGTTGAGAACTGCTCCCATCAGATTGCCTGCAGGCAAGTCTGTAAGGCATTTCAATGACTGATGTAGGAGGGCCCAGTGTACTGTAGGTAGTATCCCCCTGGGCTGGTGGTCCTGTGTAGTTAAAGAAAGCAGATTGAGCCAGCCATGGGAAGCAAGCTAGTGAGCAGCATTCCTCCGTGGGCTCTGCTTCAGTTCTTGCTTTCAAGTTCCCGTCTTGGCTTCCTTTCCTCCATAATGGAGTGGGATCAGAGTGTTGTGGGCTGAAATAACTCCCACCCCCCCAGCTGCTTTTGGTCATGGTGTTCATCACAGCAGTGGAGAGCACACTAAGACATGTGTGCATGTCAGAGATGGCGTCAGGTGGCTCCTGTAAGTACCCCAGCCCTTCCTACACTGCCCTCAGCAGCGATTTCCCCTAATCTGTAGAGAGCTCAGAGTACAGAGCCTAGGATTTGGAGCCTCAGTTTGCACACATGTTCATGTGATTCCTATCGCTGAAGTAGACTCGCACCAGACGTTCCTGAAATCTGTTAAACACTTTTTTTCTTGAAAAAAGAAAAAGATTTCATGCTCAAATAAGTTTTGGAAACACTGAGTAAGCAGCATTAATTAGATTTATTCATGTTAGTATTTTCAGAGTCCTTATCGCACTAATATGATTTGACCATTAAGTCATTGTGGGAGCAGATCCCAGGGTTATTAAGGAACATGGCTGAAGATAGACTAACTTCTATTGAATTATCGTTTCTTCTACTGATTTGCTTCAAGCACATTTAGTCAAAGATTTTCTGAAATACCTCGATCAGATTTTAGCTTACTGTTATACCCCTAAAGTTGACAAGTTGGCTCTCATAACAAATTATAGAACGTATTTATACAGTTTATCAAGGGTTTGGGAAATGAGTCTTAAAAATTTCTTGGGCATTGCCTTTGACAGGATTGCACTTTAGTATATGGGAGGCTGTTGAGTGTGTTGTCTAGGCTGGGATGCTGCAAGCATCATGGCCCTATTGAAACACATGAAATCCAACCTGCGCCAGGCAGAGCAAAAGGTTCAAAATCACAGTCTCTCCTCACTTCTTTCCCTGGGCACTTAATTCCTCCTGATCCAGTAGGCCAGTGCTGATGGCAGATGCACGGGTCTACGGTGTGTGAAGGACTCTGCTACTTTAAACCTGGAACAACGGCTTTAGTGGTTGTGACTGTGTATTTAGCAGTTTTAAAGAGAACAAAAATACACATTCTTGACAGTACATTTTTTAAAAAATTCGTTTTTCCCAGAGAATTTTTCTCCAAGAAATAACAAAATTCATGTTATCTAAATTGAGATGAGAAGTGAGTGGGAGATACTGGGTCTGATCTCCAGCAGCATTACCATCACCAAAAAAGAAGGGAAGAGGGCAGAGTTTACTGTGGAAAAGCTTCAGTACCAAAGCAGAACTGGTTAGAATGGTGTTTAATACCTGCTGTCTTCTTTCTCTTTCTTTTCATAGTTTTTTGAGGTGCCATTTGACTCAAACATGAATAGAACAAAGAACAGGCCTCTGGTTCGCGGACAGATCAGGTAAATCGTGACTCTTCTACATTCTCGGATAGTCATTGACTTGTTCATCCTGAAGCTTGTTGAACTGTTATGTCCACTTAGCTAAATAATTATAGTCAGTTTTCCCTTAGGTCCCACGACCTATCTAGTGTCAGGTTCTTGGCCTCATTAACAGTGTCAGATATGAGTTTACTCAAACAATGGGCCTCAAATCCAGTCAAAAAGGCTGGCTACTCTCATAATATGTGCGCCACTATTGTACCAGTATCAGGCAGGCAGGCCGCTGTTGTAGCTCTCCGGGTTCATCACTGGGTAAGACTGGTGATTGCTTTCCTCCTCCAGCAGCAAGCGTGTGCAGTCCCTTCCAGCCGTGTGAGCCGTGTCAGTCAGTAAAGGTGAAGCATCCCGTTGAGGACCAGCTAGGTTTCTTCATGTTCTATGCTATAAGTAAGTGGTGTCTTTAGCAATAGGGTCTTGCCCTCAGGATGTAGAAAATAACCAATAGCATTGGCAATTTAGAGTCTGGGAGGAGGGTGCTATTGGGACTCCTTTGGCCAATGACTCAAAAAGGTATAACTCATTAATAGTACTGAGGATTTTACTTGGTAGTGTAATATGTCCAGTTGGGACATTGTCTTCCCCATTAGACAGTAAGCCCATTTAAGTTCTATTTATATGTGTATATATGTTAGGAAGCATCTACAGCAGTAGGTTCCACTGTGGCTTCCCAAAGGCCTTTGGTGCTAGTTATCCTACCCTATCTTTCCTTCTCTGTTCTGTCCTCCCATCTTCTTCCCCATGAGCTCCTCCATTCTTCCCTTTATAATAGGATATTATATTTCCCCTCCCATAGATCCCCAGAAAATGGCTTGATTTTGTTGTTGTTGTTGTTTGTTTGTTTGTTTGCTTGCTTGTTTACTGCACTTACCAGACAGGACTGTCATAGACTCTGGGGGCAGTGATGACCAAGGTAACAATTCTGTGTCTTAACAGGATACCCACTTCCTAAGCATCTTATATAATGTGCCAGACACTGCATAGGGACCAATTCTAGGTGATGTGTAAACACAGAAAGGGGTATCTAACCCAAGCACAGGATCTCCCTCTTGTTTCATCTACCCTGTTTATTCTTCTGTATGGATCGCTGTTCTGGGCCCAGGGCTTTGGAGATTTCTGTCTGGTGCCCTGCAGACATGGCAGGCTGTGTGTTACCATCTCTCCTTTTTCCTTACATTCCTTACATTTCTTCATTTCTAAACCAGACAACTGGAGACAGCCTTGAACTTTCTATTAACCCTGTCTGTTATTTACTATTTCCTGGTCTTTTAGCCTCCTGGACTGTCCTGGAATCTGTGTCCTGTTGTTCATGGCTGTTGCCAAGAACCACCTTCAGCTTGGTACGGGTTGCTCAGCAGCCTGGCTGGCTTCCTTGCCTTTATGATCCTTTTCTCTTGCTTCTACTCAGCTGGCAGATGCATCTTCCTTAAATGATAATACTGCTTCTGGCCTAAAACCTTTTTACAAAATGTAATTAGACAAAATATTTTGTTTTGTTCCTTTACTGTGTTGCCCGAGGTCTTTTCTCAGTGTACTTCCCTGCGGGCCTCTCAGCCTCATCCTGAGTGCTGTGGTCTCTTGGTTTCATCTGCCCTCATTCCCATGCCACACTCTCTCCAGTCTGCCAGGCATGCCAGCTGTGCCCCCCCGTGACCCAAGAACCTTGTCTCTGGTGCTATAGGCTTTGTCGTGCTGCTGTCATTGCTTTTAGTGCATGTTGCTGTCACAGCACTGCTCAGTACTGTCTACTCCTGATTCCCTATTAAGACCACATTGTGGTAGAGACCATGTGATGTGCCAGTGAACATAGCCAACTAAGACAAAGCATGCATAGCACATGTGGCCGAGTGCTGATGGCAGTTGTCCTCATTGGGTTTTCTATGGCTGCAATAAAACACCATGACCTAAAACAACTTTGAGAGGAAGGGGCTTATGTTATCTTAATTTGCCGGTCACCCTCCATCACTAGGGCAAGTCAGAGCAGGAACTCAAAGCAAGAACAGATACAGAGGCCATGGGGGAACACTGCTTACTAGCTTGCTCCTCTTGGCTTGCTCAGCCCGCTTTTGTAGACAACCCAGGACTAACAGCCCAGTGGTGGCACCGCTCACAATGAGCTAGGCCCTCCCACATCAGTCAGTAATCAAGGCATTACCCCACGGCCTTGTCTACAGGTCAGTCTGTAGAAATATTTTCTCACTTAAGAGTCCTTCCTCCCAAATGACCCTAGCTTATGTGAAGTATGCTAAAACTAGCCAGCACACCAGCATAGCAATGATGAGCAGATTTTGTATGAACAGAGATGGACAGGCAATAGAGAACAGAATCTCCCAGGCCAGAGAAATGCAGAAATCTAGATATTTCTTGATTCCCTAATATTTTGGTCAAACAAGCACACATGACATAGACTGGCAAGGCCCTGAGGCTGGGAGTGAAGAATGAGTAAATGAGCTTTGAGACTAGAGGAGGGTGAGCATACAAGATGGCAAAGCAGGTAGAGGTGCTTGCTGCCAAACATAACCACCTCAGTATAACCCCCTGGGTCCACATGGCAGAAAGAGAGAACTGATTCCCACAAGTTATCCTCTGACCTCCACTAGCATACTTTGATATGTACACACACACACACACACACACACACACATAAGAAATAAATAATAAATAACAGGTATATAAATAAGTGGAATTTTGCATGTTTTATAAATGACTAAGAGGAGTGCACCTCGACAAACCAATAGAATTCCGATTTGCAGCGCTAAGCCAAGACAGCCCTGGACACAGTGGACAGTGTAGAGCAGATGGCATACACTAGGGAACAAGGAGCAAGGTGATATGAGGTGAAAGTAGGAGAAACCATGGCAAGAACTAATTTGGATTAGCTGTAACCTGGGAAGCTAGGAGCCAGTCCTAAGTGTGGGATACTGGGGCTGAGTATCCACGGGGGGAGAAAAATGGAGACCTGTTATGTGTCCCAGAGGACCTTAGTGACAGCTAGAAGCAGCAAGGCAGGGGTGGTGCCGAGTTTTAATGTTGAAGCTTCTCTATGACATGGCTCTGCACCACTTTTGTCAAGTCCTGCAGCTTTACCTGCAGGTCTCAGGTAACCCAGGAGGTGGAGGAGCCGAGAAGAATTCGAACATAAGGGCAGGGAATTGTGGGTCTAGTGTGGGGCCTAGTCCTCAGCCCACCCCCACGCAGAAGGATGACTCTTCATCACTTGGGCAGGAGGCAGTCCACAGGCAGCCATACTCAGTGCAGGCCTCCTGCTGGCCAAGTGCTGAGTGCTGACCACTCCGCCTTTGCTTCTGCTCCGCCTGCAGCTTCACTAGCCCAGGCTCCAGCTTTAGTGAGCAGACATTGTTGCCTAGACTTGTGTGGACATAACCTGTGTGTCCCTTATGGATGACGTCAGGGGATTTTGAAGGATAATTTAGAGTCTAATAATTTCACCTATATAAACTGAATACATTGTGGGACTGGGCTTCACATGCTTCAAGATGAAAGTGCACCCAGGCCTGAGACAGCCTTAGCAGCCCAAGTGCTGCTGCCTGTCCTTATAATGTGCTGTGTTTTGTACAGCTTGTTTACATGGGGAGGGGGTGACACTGTATATTGTTGATATGTAAGAAGTATTAAGTTAATTTATTATTTTTTAAAATAATGAAAACATATTCTTTATATTTTAAACATGGAAATTTTTTATATCTGTTTCATTAGAATCAAAAAGGGAAATAGAGCTAAAATACAGTCTAATGAGAATAAAACTTTACAAGATTATATTCTTTGTCTCCCCTTTCCAAGAAAGTACAGAAGGCAGTACTTCAGTTTTAATTATTACCAGTGGCCTGTATAAATGCCTGTGCTTGACCCTGGGGTTCCTGGCACCAGAAAAGGCCACTTCCTTTATTGTTCTGCTATCACTTACCATTTAAAAAGAATTTTTTAAAAAAAAACAATTGTTCATCTTAACCCATTTGGACAATACTGCCTCAATTTTCTGCATTAGTGTCCTTACATTAAGATGGGTGCCTGAACTCATCCTAACACATACAGGCATGGTTCTTTGCCACCTGAGTATCTTTCCTGGGCCTGCGGTGCCTTGCAATAGCACAAGTACTTAATAGAAACATCTTTACATCTTCTCTGTGTTTCCTATGGAAACACTTGACCCTGTGGCTTTCTGCTTTTTCCTTCGGCTCTGGGGCCATTGTGGCAGAATTATTTATCAGACTCTTTAGTGTTGTGGGGACCACCATGTGACTATGAGCACATCACTCAGGAAGTGTCTCCAATGTGCATGAAGCCTCCCGGAGCCACGGTGCTCTTGCCTAAAGAGCTCTTGCATCTGCCTGGAAGGAAGTCTGTGGAGAAGTGCTCCAGGGGCTTCATAATGGAGCTGTCTTAACCTTGCTGTCATCTCCATGAGTGTAGCCCTGTTGGAGCCAAACCACTGCAGCTGTTCCTCTGGGAACATGTGATCCCTGGCTTCACATTGACCACTTCTATTGGCAATTGGGGTTTGTCACGTACAAAGTTAAGAGGTGGTTTGCAACTAAGGTCAATGGGGCTCAGTTTTTCTATTCTCACCAGTAGATCGTTTCTTCCTATCCCTTATGTCACACAAGTGTCCTTGAACTGCAGAGTGAGACACCCATCTCCATGCATACTGGTCCTAAAGGATAAAATGCATTTAGTAGTTCAAAGGTGCCTGGAGGGGTGATGTGAAGTGAATATCCCCAGTATTTTTTCCGAAGATTGACTTCAGTTCCTGTGAGGATAGGAACAAGCAGTCGTCCACAGCTGATTAGAGCTGCAGTCCTAGGACCTGTGGGAGGAGCTGTTGGGAACTGGCTTGTTCTCCAGGTTCTGCCCAGTGCTGCTGAGAGCAGGTCATTCTGCCCAGACTCACGCTGAGACCTCTCCCAGGACTCTTCCAGCCATGTGCTCCCTGGGGTCTCCTCTCTGGCTTAGTACCTGGACATGTGAACTTCTCTCTCCTACACAGACTTCCACCGGCCGGGTGGTTGTGTGCAGTGGTTCTTTGTTTATCCTCCTTGGAGAGAGCATCCGCCTTAGCATTTGCTGGATGCAGCTGACTTCTCGTCTCCAGCCACCTCTGCTTCTCTCTGCATCACACTGTATTTTGCTCTCTACCAACCCACTGCACCCCGCTCTCACTTAAATTCACGCATCCCTGAAGTGCCCAGCTCGGCTCTAGCCCCCAAAGTCTTCAGTTCAGTTCTCTAAGTACAGAGCTTCACCGCCACAAGAAAAAAACTTGGTAACCCAAGTATGAGCCCGGTAGTTCACCCTTGAGCCAGATCCCTGGAGCAACAGAAAAGCGAACAGTAGCAGTTAACCATTAGAGATGCACAGCGGGCACCGAGGCCGCCTGTGTCTAGGAAGCTTGCACCTAACGTCAGTTTATGCTTGGCCAGCTGTTCATCTCAGGCCCTGGGTCCACATGATAACTCTGAAGCTGCAATCCACCTCTTCCCCTTCAGCACAGGTTTACATCAAATCCCATCACCACTTTGTACTTAAGTCTTAAAGGGCTTTTGTTTGTTTGGTTGGTTGGTTTTGGTTTTTTGAGACTGTAGCACTAGCTGTCCTAGAATTCACTTTGTAGACCAGGCTGGTCTCAAACTCAGAGATTCCTCAGTCTCTGCCTCCCAAATATCAGGACTAAAAGTGTGTGCTGCCACACCCAGCTGAAATTTCTTAAACTTAGCAGTAGCTGCGTTTGTTTTGCCTAGGAAGCGGAGGCTTGCCTCCTTTTCCCTCTCCTCTTCTCCAGCTGACAGGTCTTCCCCAACATTGTTTCAGTGTTCTGTCAAGGTTGAAGCTGTTTTTTCGAGAGTGCAGAGGGATGTAGAAACTTGTAATCTACTGTCTGCATTAAACTTGAACTTTTCCAGTTTAAATTTCCAATCTGACTATATAAGTGGTATTTCAGTGATGCCCCTGTCCCTGGTCTGCCCTGTTAAATTCATATTCCTTAACAGCACCAAGGCCTATTGTTTCTTGTAAATGTTTTAGAATTCTCCCATTTATTCCCACTCATCAGAATGTAATGATTACCTGTGGTGTTAACAGCATGGTGTGCTTTGTTTGTGTGATGCTGAAAACAGTTGTAAAGTGGGCAGGGAAACTGGATGTGTGGAATGCTTAGCAGATAGGGCTGGGCAGCCCCAGAGTGCTTGCCAAATGAAATTAATAAATTGGTGTGAACAGGAAGGTCTGAGAAATAATAGCAGACACAGAGAAGGACAGAGTATACACAGCATGCTTCCTGGCAAGGGTCCCTGCACTAAGCCTTTCTTCCTGTTACTTTGAAAAACATCTGTATTTTGATTGCATCTCCTTTGAATTTTCCATTTTCCAGCTTGGTGATGCTGACAGAAATAATAGATGTCAACATTAGTTTTTCCAGGTTAATGGATCAGATGAGGGTGATCCATGATGTGTAAGCTTAGGTGTGGGCTGTAAGCAGGGGAGATTGCCTGATAAGAGCTGAGCGCAAGGTTATTTGGAAAGGATAAATGGAAACCCTTGGAATCAGGGTCAGCCATACTTGTCTTGAAAATGAATGATAAAGATTGAGTTTTAGAATGAAATGAATGGATTGTTTAGTTGGCATTATAACTTAAAGAGCAGGGTTTAGCTTAAGTATTATAGAGACTCACAGAAGACATTTTTCAAATTTACTGAAGGTTTTACCAGTAAGCACTTAAGCAAATGTAAACATTGTGTGGGCTGCAGGGGAGCTCTGAGTATTAGTCACCACCTAGTCATGCTGGTCTAGTGGACACGTCCTCGGCCAGGCACAGGCCTGCACAGCTTCGAAGGCTTGTTATGATTAGTTTCTCAGTGTGTGTATACTGCTAATGTAATAAGAATATAAACATTTGGTAAGTATAGAAATTTCTTTTGGTAACATTAACCAGTGATTTGAAACAGCAGGAAAAACAAATTTGGTCTCAGCTTAGTTGCAGAGGTGTTAATGTAAAGAAGATTGTTCTGGAAATAAGATCGTTCAGTATCATGAACCGTGGAGATGAGGAATCAGCAGAAAGTCTTTGTACATATCATCATGCTTAGTCATTGCTGGGGTGAGCAAGGGACACACTGGGAATCTCTGAAAGCCACAGTCTTCTTGGTAGTCAGGAGACAAGGGAAAGCATGCATGACTGAAGTGCTCTGAGTTGTTAATGCTTGTTGATGTTGGCCCTATGTGTGATGGGCATTTCAGGTCCCACGGCCCTTCTTACAGCTGTAAGGTATCCAGGCAGTCAAATAGTCACTTGAAGAAATAGTTATCATATCTTAGGAACTTAGTCTATGTTTTGGTTTTTCTGTTTGTTTCTCTAAACAATAATCAAGGTTCATGTAGGCTGATGTCCCTCTGAAGACTGGACATGTGCAAATGTTGTTCCTGTTGGTGGGTGTAAGTGTAGGCTTAGGAGTTGCCTATTTTGATTTGTGGGACTTTATTGGGCATCACTTTTAGGTACAGAGAACATCAAGTTGTATACTACAGACTCACTGTACTAAAAAGTATAGCCTGGGAGATGTACAGGCAAGATGGCGGACCCTATTCACACAACAGCCCCTGAACAGACATGGAGGCCCTCCTCCTGCTGGTAGAGGGGTTTTGAAAGAGAAAGGTGAAGAAAACTGTTCTTGGAAATTTTTTATTGTTGTTACTGTACCATTGCATTTGTTTTCCAGAAGTGCTGGGGATGGGCTAGGGCTTCGTGCAGGCTAGGGAGCCATTCTTACCTGATTCTACCTTTAGTTTTTATCTATAAGTGAGATGAATAGAAGTATGGGGAGCAGCATTTATAAAGTTAGCAGACACTTTCCTGCCTAGACCCAATAGAGCAAACAGAGCAAGCTCAGATTATATCAGTCTGCTGTGCTTGCCTTAGTTGCCAGCATTTAAAAATAGAAGAAACTCGCATCAAACCTTACCTTCCCAGACCAAGGTGATGCACCCCTACCTGTCGTCTGCCAAGAACAGCCCCTACCACTCTTTCTTTTAAGTAAGCCCACGTGCCTCCTTCCTGTTTGCAGCTGGTTCCTGCTACGGCTTCATTTGCTAGCACTGTCCCAGATTAAGCATGCAGATTGGGGGGAGCAAGATAAAGCATACCGCTAGGCGCACATACAGCCCCCATCATCTCCCAACCTTTAGGGACAGAAGACCCACCTTCATTTCTTAAGTTGTGCAAAGACTCCAAGATCCATTAACTCTATTTTGCATAAGTGAATAAAGTCCTATAAATTAAAAACTAAAGGGAGAGTTAGAAAGTTAAAACATCCACCTCAAGTAAAAGAAGAAAAGTACAGGTCTTCTGTGCAGTGGGCACTGGCTGTCAGAGGGTGAAGAACAGGGGTTTCGGTGGGTAGCCCTGCCCAGTGGCTTAAGTAGATTCAGACTGTACTTCTGCACTGGGAACTGATTTTCATAGGTGTATCAAAGTATTTGTGCTGGTTTGAGTAAGAATGGCCCCCATATACTCATACATTTGGATATTTTGTTCCCAGTTGGTAGACTGTTTAGGAAGAATTAGGAGGCACGGGCATTGTTGGAAGAGGTGTGTTACTGGGGGTGGAGCTTTGAAGTTTAAAAAGCCCATGCCAGGCCCATTCTCACTCCCTGCCTTGTGCTTATAGATCAGTTGTGAACTCTCAGCTCTAGAGCCCTGCCTGCCTGCCGCTACCACACTCCCTGCCTCAGGAACTTAAGCAAGGCCCCATTAAATGCTTCCTTTTATAAGTTGTTTTGGTCATGATGTCTCGTCACAGCAGTAGAACTAAGTAGCTACGAACTAAGAACTAAGCAATAACTAAGACATCGTTGGAATCACCTGTTCCTCCCCTCAGACATTCCAAACTGTTTTTCCTGTAATTTAGATGAGTTGGTGTAGCACCCTTCCAGAGTCACTGGCTGCTGCTGCTTGTCTGAGGAGGTTAGTTCAGAAGCCATGTCTTGCACAACTTGGCCCTGGAAACCTGACTGGAGTAACAAGAAGTGAAGAAAGGACAAAGATAGACACACATTCAGAAAAGGCTAGAGTCTGGTGGGCTGCCATTGTTCATTTAACCAGAAACTTGGTGTTATATACACTAGGAGGAGCTTAGTAAGGTCTCTGTGGGGCAGTTCTTAGGCCATGGTCATGGAGGAGGCTGTGGGGTAGTCTTAGGCCACAGTCATGGAGGAGGCTGTGTGGAGAAGTCTTAGGCCACGGTCATGGAGGAGGCTGTGGAGAGAAGTCTTAGGCTACAGTCATGGTTGCTAGTTTTAACACACACTGGTCAGTCATTAGTGAATAGTCATACTTGGTCCAGTGGAATGCTCTGCCATTTCTCTGATGTTCACTAAGGACATCTTCATCAACCCTCCACAGAAGTCAGCTCGGTAAGGGGTTCGTTCACTCTTGTTTTGTTATATTCTGTTACTGCCTGATTCTAAACAGCAGATCCCCCTTATCTTCCTCCGCAGCAGTAAGAGTCTTTCAGTTGGTTTTTAAAATTCCTTTAGCATAAGCAGATGTACTGGTTTCTTCCTTCAAAAAATTTTTTCCATATAATACAACCTCCATGTTCTGAGTATAATCAATAGTAAATAGAAATATTTGTTACATTTCTTGCATTCCTCTTAAATGTGGTTTAAAACTTAGTCTTTTAAAATAGGCTTTATGTCTTCATTTTCTTTAAGTTCTAAAATTATACCACTATTCTGCTGCCTTATCATATCTACAGCTTGAGACTTATCAGAAATAGAAAATTCCTAATAAGATTCGAGGAAGACGTTTTCAGAGCAGTTATCTGTAGACATTCTCCAAAAGTTCATTTCAGAGCTCAAGTGCAGGATTTATGCAGGAAATTAAAATTAAATTGGCTTGATTTGGTGAACATTTAAGCTTTTCTTTTGTTTTTGAAGAAAGGAAATTTTATTTTGTAATTTAAAAATCATTTATGCGGGAAGGATGGCCAAGAGTATAAGATTAATTTTTGAATAGGCCAATTACCTGTGTTCATAAAGCTTAATTTAATGCAGTGTTTCCTGGACCCCCAACATATTGCTTAAACAGAAGAGCCCAGTTTCCCCAGGAAGTTATTTAAAAGTCAAATAATTTAAATTATATTTATTAAGTGCAATACATTGAAAAATTAAACCTTATATTTCTCCTTGTCCATAATATCTATAGAAAATTCTCCTTCAGTAGAGCTATATCAGGATCAGTATTTAGTAAACAAAGCTATGTTCCATTCCAAGGGAGGAAAGTCAGACCCTTGAAAATGTGTGGATAAACCCCCATTCTCGGTCTGTCAGTTTCTCTTCAGTAGTAGTAGCCTTGGGCAAGAAAGGCAGTAGAGAAATTCCATAATTTAAAATGTAATTCAGTTTGCATGTCAGTTTTGAAGTAAATCATCCAGCCCTCATCATGAACCGTGAACCATGAACCTCTTTGCATGAGGGGCTGAGTATGCAGGAGCTCTGTTGATCTGTCCACCCTCCCACACTGCCAGACAGGGCTGTTTGCCTTGTCCCTACATGTACTCGTACCCTTAAATCACCAGGCAGTGGAGCTGCCTATCACCATACTGAAGCTTGGTCACTTATTGTCATACCCTCTGCATATTCATTTCTCATCTTTCCCGTACCAATTCAGTCCAGCCAGAACCGTGCAGAGACCCTAGTACCTCTGATCCCCCTGGATGCTGTCACAGCTGCTGTGACAAGGTTGGGAACACCAGCACTTTTTGAAGATCAGTCAGGTTTTGCCTATTGCTAGTCCATTTTCTGTGATTTGATAGAAGAAAATTAATTTCTTATACAAGTTGTAACTGCAAGTAAAAATATCTGTGTATAAGTAAAATACCTGCAAAAGAAAAAAAAAAGTCCTTGTCTTGTAGGCTTAGAAATAAACCAGGGAAAGAATCACTGAGTTTTCAAAGCCCCTATATCCAGCTCTGCAGAAAGGGTCCTCCCTACTTAAATAATGCCATCTCATTGCATGTGTTCTTTCATGTAACTGATTTTACAGTGAGAGCCTACGGGACTTGTGCCTGTGTGTTTAATGTCTGTCTTCCTTTCTAAATAAAACGTCCCTATTTTCCAGTCTGTTCTGCTGCCCGTGTAGTGATTAACTGTTCAGGCAGTGAGAAATGGGGATGAATGAGTAAACAAACAAACAAGGGAAGCCCCTTGCACATGTCGGGTGCCCTGTGCTCCATCCGTGAGAGGTCCCATGAAGAATTTGTTCCCTGTTTAGCTGAAGTTACAGAGGAAGAACTCTGCATGGGTGGCACAGCTGGGCAGGGGAGACCCTTTCCTCCCTTGTGCCTTGCTAATGAGCCTTCTTACCTAAATGAGGAACTACACTGGGAGAGCCCCCACTCCAACCCCATCTTTTTGTTGAGGAAACAAAGGACCTGACAGCTTCACCCAGACAGTTGCACTGTTTCATGAGTGGTTAAACATCTGGATGTGACCTAGACTCAGGGTGCCTGTGTCCTGGCCAGTGTGCTTGGTCATTCTGCCATCAGGAAAGCAGACCATGGGAGCAAAATTAAAGGACTTTAAATAATTTTGTTGTGAAAATGTTCTGCAGGCACTAGAGCAGAGACTAGGGCTCCCCTGATCTAGGGTTAGCAGTCACCAGCACTTTGACCACCCTTCAACTTCTTCTTAGGGGGCTTTGTAGAAGTACTTTCTAGTCGGGACCGCAAGCCCACAAATAACAGTACGGAGACTTACTAATCATGAAAACTTGGCCTTTAGTTTTCATGTCCTCAGCTAGCTCTTATAACCTTCATTAATCTGCTTCTATTAATCTACATTCTACTATGTGACTCAGTTTCCTCTCCTCTGTACTATATACCCAACTTGATCCATGTCTCGCTGGCATCTCGCATGCCTCGAGTCATTCCTCTGACTTCCTGTCTCTGTCTGGAAGTCCCACCTTTTCTCTCTTGCCTAGCTATTGACTATGCAGCTTTTTATTAAATCAGTCACAGTGACACATCTTCACCATGTACAAAAGAATTATCCCACAACAATGCTTTTAGTGGTACACACACTTGAAGCTGTCTGACTTTTTAGGTGAGCCAGGGAAACCAAGGGACACGCCATTTCTCTGCTAGCAACTACTGCTGCTAGGTCATGACCCCATGTTCTTTCCGCTGGAACAGGTCAGGGGGCATACGTTGAGAGGCACTTAAAGTGGATGGGTGACCTGCCCTGGCCAGCCACAGTGAGCACTGAGTTTAGTGGCTCCTGTAGGCCCGGAAAGTATGGCTTTGCCATGTGAGTGCCAGCACTGTGTTGGCAGTGAGGTGGCGTAGTTTGTGACCTGTAGCAAGCCTGGCTGGAGTCTTAACTGGTTCCCAGGTTATTCCACTGCTTCTAATCTGTGAGCCACACCAGAACCACTGTGGAGGGTGGACCCAGAAACCCTTTCCTGGCTCTGCACCCAAGGGAACCCAAGGAGGCCTGCTGAGCCTTTCTCCTCAGCTTACCTCGGGCAGCCAGCTGTGACACTCCACCTGGACATGAGCTGCTAGAGAATTAAAGCATGTAAAGAGCAAAACGCTAATAGGGAGGCTTAAAACAGAGAGTTTTAAATGCAGAATAAAGGGAATCAGGAATAAGAGGTGGTTCCACTTCCTATGTCAGCTCCTTATCTCCATGTTGGAGACACCTGTAGAACCTTCAAGGAAGGGAGGTGCAGACGGGCTTTCTGAGCAGTTGCTAAACAGTGTGACCAGGGGACAGTGTGCAGGGTGGCTGGCCTGAAATCACAGGAATGGCTGCCCTCAGTCTGTGACCTGTGATACTTCACTCTCATTGTGTAAGCAGAGTCATTGTTCTGTTTGATAAGGTGAGAAAGGAACACTTTTTCAGGTGAACAATAGGTGTCTGTTGAAACTGCTAGTTTGGGGTTGAGTTCCCACTCGATGGCACAGCACTGGCTGCTGCTTGTGGTCCTTGCTGGGCCTAACAGCACATACACAGCTGAAAGTGCCGGGCTTCTACAGCTTTAATATCGTGGTGATATTATCGCTTTCCTGGCAAACTGAACTTTAAAACGTAGCCCAGTTGCCACTAGCTGTATTCTCTCTTCCTGAAATCATTGTCCTTGCCTGCTTCTTCCTTCAAAGTTTCAGGGACCAGTAACTTCCTTTGGTGCCAGAATTAATTACATTGGATACTTTTTTGTGTGTGCGTGCGTGCGCGTGTGTGATAGGACGTGTGGTAATCAGAGGACAATTTTCAAGAATTGTTTCTTTCCTTTCACCAAGGGATCTGGGGTTAAACTCGGGTCATCAGGCCTTGAGACAGCACTTTCCCCACTTAGTCGCCTCGCAGAGCCTTCTCTGCCGCTCTGCCCTTCTCCCACTCGTCCATCATCATCAGCTCTCAGTATAAACTTTCCTCCTGGTCAGATGTGTAGTGCACACCTTTAATGCCAGCATTAATTAAATAATTAAATAAACACTGTAAGATAGATCCATGTCCTCCTTGAAACATTTCCACTCTGCCTTCCCATCGTAGCTCTCTAAGGTAGGTACCCCATGTCCCCCTGTTTCATACAGCCAACAGGGAGCAGGAGAGCGAGCACTCTGTCCTCTGTGTTACAGCCTGTGTCTGCACTTCAGCCATAGCTGTTCTTTGTGCTTTGTCAGGAGGTGCAGTAGGTGGACAATAAGGAAACCCCAAGGAGCTCAGATGGGAGACTGCCCACCACTGACAGATCCCACAAACCTAAGCTGACCCAGGAAATGTGAGGGTCTGCAGGATATTCCGCCAGCGTGTCCCGGACACGCTGGGACACTCCGGATTCAATTAATGAACCAGCCTATAAACCCAAGCCCAGTACTACCTTCAAGTTCTTTTACTTGCACTGGGTCTATTTCTTGCCAGAAAAATGAGGAGATACTATGCTCTCTCAAATATACTGTGTTAATTATAGGAGTTGGTTCTGTTGTTTTTTGTTGCTGTTGTGGGAGGGGTTGTGGTATTTGTTTGGGAGACATATGATGCTGTTTTCCAGAGATCCTGTTGGCAATTCTTGGTTCAGTTTTGCTTCGTTTTTAGTACCGCATCCACGGTGTTAATGTAGATTGTGGAGGTGGGCGCTCTTCTGTGCCACTGGCAGGAGTGACCGCTGTGCAATACAGGCTGGCAGCAGGTGTCATACCATCCATTTACAATGTGCCCATCAACAGCAGAGCCCGGTGGCTCTAAAGCAGCAGGATAATGCATGCCATCTCTCAGCAAGGTCTCCTAAGTGGAGCCACGAGCAGTTCTCCATGAGAAGTTCATCCAAGAAGTTCCTGAGTTTTTAAAACAGTAAAAATACAATCCAGAAAGGGTATGTTGATTAAGTTGTCATATGTCCATAGAGTAAGCCACTTTGTAACCATCTACGCTGATGTAAACCAAGTAGTGACATGGAGAATCTGAAGATTTAGGGAAATTAAGGAAGCAGCAAAACCATAGTTGCATATTTACTTTCAAAATAACTGTAGCACAAGAAAAGGCTGAGGTGTAAACCATGTCTATCTTAGACTCATTTAGAATTTCTTCTTTTTTATTTTTATAGTTGCAGATTTTCTGAGTTGAATGTGCATTACATTTACGATTAGAATTTTAGCAAAAATGAAATACAAGAGGATAATGAGCCTGAGGACAGTGAAGTTTGCCGCTTGGGGCACTCTGTCCTGGTGCTGGGCTTTCCAGGGCAAATATCCTCATTCTTGTTTGTGCAGCCTGTCGGCCTGCTTGGTTTTCATTCATGCCCCAGAGCACGTTGATTTAGATGCCAAGATCAAACCTCATGATTTTCTGTGATTCTAACACAGGTCAGAAACTAAACTTCCACCCCAAATTGCCTATCTCAATAAATTAAATTCACGTGTGCATCTCTGAAAGGGCTTTTCATAATGCTAACACCCTGAATCCAGCTGCTTCCCGGCCCTTGGCGAATGGAACAACCCTCTTCTTCTTCCTTTTTTTTTATTTCCAAAAAACACAAGGGCCAATTCAGGAAAAATAAATGTTTATGAGCCACATTTTTCCCACCCCAAATAAAACCAGCCTTTTGGAGTCCCATGTATGGGAAGACCTGTTCTCATAAACTGGAAACCACCTTTCTGAAAGAAAACGGTTAGAATGCTTACATGGTTTTTACTGCCTCCGCTCTCCTTTCTCGGCATGTGTGATAACACTTAGGCAGCTTCCTAAACTTTCATCTCCACAGTTCCAGACAGTTCCAAGTCAGTCAGTGTTTGTCCCTGCCTTAGAGACGTCTGTTTCAGGAATGAAATTGAGGAGTAAAGGCAAGTGGGAAATTGCAGAATGGAGGAGATAGAGGAGCATGTCCAGTTTAGAGTCCCACTCCATCTAGATCTTCACTGTGAAGATGATGTGCCTAGCAGGATCTCCTTGAGGAGATAGGCACATCTATTCGAGGATGTGTGGAGTAGGGGACAATAAGATTTAACAAATAATGAGGGGGTGGAGAGATGACTCATCAACTAGGAGCTCTCTGTGCTCTTACTGAGACCCTAGTTTCATTTCCAGCACCCACATAGTGGTTCACAGCCATCTGCATGCAGTTCCTGGGGATCTGAATCTTCTGGCCTCTTCAAGTACCAAGCACACACATAAAATACTAAAAAAATAAAAGAGATTGGGCAGGAAAATGAGTCAAAGCAGAAGTGCAGAGTGTGTCTTTAAAAACAAAGGGCAGCCACTTCTGTAATCTGAGGTCTTGTCACTGCCATGTGAGAAGGAAGGACATGTGTCCCCATGGGGAGCTAAAGGTGGGCAGTAAGTTCAAGATCACAGGAGACACAGGCTGGTGATCACATCTAGCCAGGTGCTGCAAGAGTAAACCATCCTCTTGAAATGGTCTGACCTGTGTGTTTTCAGGACCTTTCCCAGCAGGAGCTGAAACAGTAGGTCACAGAAAGCGGAATTGTGGGGATGGAGGTGTTGGACGAAGTGGAAGAAAAGACTGAGGGTGCCTGAGTATTTCAGGAGTCATTGGGCATGGGGTCTGCACCCAGGTCTTAGTGAAAGCCATGGTTCTTCTGTTATCTTACGATAGCCACATGTCCATGTGTGCTCCCGCTTTCCTGAAAACCCCATTCTGCTCTGTCCACCTTCCAGGTAGGGCAGACCACAGCCTCTGGATGGAAAGAGGGCCTGCTAAGTGAGAGTCAGAGTGAGCTGCTGGGCCATCCTTCTTCTCCACTCCCATCTCCTCTGGGGCTGGGGGAGACTGAGTTCAAATTCAGCATCATTCTGCAAGTTAGTCCTTCTTAGAGGGCCCAACTGACAGTCCAGAGCACCTCTCCTCAGTGGGAGCACACCACAGCCTTGGCAATAGAAAGGTGTTATCTCAGTTGCTCGCATCCCTTGGAGAAATGACTTTTTTTAAACCAGAACCCACTAGAAGCTGCTAACTGGTGACTAGAGCTTCTCATGAAGCATTTTGTGGCCCCTGTAGTTACGTGGGTCTGGGACACTGCAAACATAAATTTCTTGGGAGTTAAATTGTAGCTTTTGCAAAGAAAACACAGTCTTGAGTGACCTACATTGATTCCCTGAGAGAAAATAACAGTGTATATAAGCAGGAACCATGAGGTCACACTTTTCTATACCCACAAAGCTGTTCACATTGTAGAGTGTTCTTTTACACGCATAGCCCTCTGTGACGTCTTGTTGAGAATCATAGTCACAAACCAGGTTACATCATTGGCAGTTGCACCAGCCCTAGTGTCAATTGATGTCTTGGGATTACAGGGCCTAAAACTTGTAATTTACTGAAGATCATGCTGTTCAGATTCCCTGGAGCAGTCATTGCTGTTTGGGATCATGATTTGGGGACACTTTAAAGTGCAAGCAAATGAGTAGAATGTCTTCAGGAAGGGATCCTGTCTTTGTCCAGAACTTGTTTTATTGTTTGCATCTGTCCCTTATTTAGTAACAGTTAGAATAGAGCCCCGAAGAGTAGCCCTGAAGAAGAGATGAGTGATGGAGACCTGCAAATGAGGAATGCAAGAGGCTCCACCTCCTACCTGGGCTTCTTTACAGTCTCAGAAAGACTTCTCACAACTGGGAAGAAGGTCCCATCACATTCAGTGGATGTGTAGATGCTGGCTCCTCATTAGTGCAGGCTCTGGGCTGCGGGCCAGAGCTAAGTGGAATGTATTCACTGTGTCCTCTGCTCTCTTCCAGCCCGTTGCTAGCCGTGTCTTTTGCCACCTGTTGTGCTATACCAGGAGTGGCCCTGCTGACCTGGGGAGTGAATCCACTCACAGGAGCCCTGGGGGTCTTCAACATTTTCCTATATACCTGTTGTTACACACCGCTGAAGAGGGTCAGCATCGCCAATACCTGGGTTGGAGCCGTGGTTGGAGCCATCCCCCCTGTCATGGGCTGGACGGCCGCAACTGGAAGCCTTGATGCTGGTGAGTGTCTCCTGGTGCAACACTGTGGCTTTTCTCCACAGACAGGTTGGTCACTCACCAGTTGGGGCTCCATGGGGCTTGCTGCCATTCCGTTTCACTCCAGTGATTCCTACGACAAATGTGTTGATGAGGCAGTCCCGTGTCAGCCTGACATGGGAGACCTACGGAAGATTTAAGAGAAAGCAGGAGGCCTGTGACTACGGGTAAAGTGAGGAAAAGCCCTGAAAAAAGTGATAAAATCAGATCACCTGAAGGCCCAGTCTGTGGGGAAGGGATGTGGAACTGGCCTGCTATTCCCTGTTGAAGCCATGTCACCTAGCTGACCAGCCTTCTTCCTTCCCCTGGAGTAGGCTCATTTTCCTTGTGAAAGGACAGATAATTTTCATTAGCTCCTCGTTTACTTTTACATGGTTTGCTTAAATTGTTCATGCTGTCTACAGTAAAACCATTCAGTAGGTCTCCATTTTTTCAGTGGTATGTCACAACTGGATTTGTGGGGTGAAAATAGCTCATTTTACCATCTGTGAGGGGAGCGTCACAGTCTGATTAGTCAAGTAATTAGTGTTTTGACCGACACTTAGGAAGGAAGTGGTGAGGTTTCCTGCAATATGTGTAAGTACATATTTTTCACATAAGAGATCAAAAGGCAGTTGGCCATAAACCGTTGCCCTGTAAGCCAAATTTCTGAAACTTTTCATAAAAGCTCATACACTCTGATTTGGCAAATGCATAAATGTGATTACACCTTTGCCATGATCGTCTCCAAAAATGGTTTTAATATCCTGTAAGTGGTGGGTTTTATAGAATGTACAAATACAGCATTCTAAAGCTTATGTGCACCTTTGCTCTGTGATAAACCCAGCTTGAGCCTCATCCATGCGGGAGGCAGGCAGCAGAAGCAAAGGGCTGTAAAGCAAGAGCTGGGCCAGCCCCTGTTTGCTGCTGACCTTGGACCTGAGCTTGACCTTTCTCCCAGTCTTCTTGTACTGATGATGGTCTCTCTTTGTGGAGGAGTTCTGAGGACAGATGGCTTGTTACTGTAGTCGGGCCTGTGCTGCCACACCAAATTAAGTCATTTGTATAATTTAGGATCTAGAACATCCAAAGTTAAAAGCCCAGCAACTGTGCCATCAGGTAAAGGCTTTTGCCACCAAGTCTGGTGACCTGAGTTCTACATGGTCTTTCTATAATCCAAAATTTAATTGTATACAGACTTGTTAGTGATGGGTGGCCGAGGGGCCAGGCATACCTTGTTCACAGACAAAGAGTACACAGGTGTCTGGAAAATGATACAGAACCCAGTATGAGACAGAAGATTTCTGAAGCCACCAAGAAAAGTTCAGTTCTCGACACTGACTTCTGTTCTTTGTCTTGGATTCTTGTAACCCTACTGCTTAGGGGACTGGGGAAGAAGGACCACAAGTTTGAGGCTAACCTTGCAAAACACTTTCAAAAAGGAAAAAGATACATCATGTACCTAACCCTTAAGGGGTCTGTCCAGAAAAGGTAGCAATAGCTCCGTGTATGAAGCATTCATCCAACAGAGCCGAGATCAGAATGAGCAGATCAACGAGTTTGTCTTTCAGAGGACAGAATCTGGGAGAGGTGTTGTAAAGTATTCATTGCTGGCTTTTCAGGAACTAAGTTGACTGCAGTTCAGTTAATGAACTTTAGTCATCTTCTGCCCTGTTGAGGATGGTATCTGCTAACCGTGGGTGGCTGTTTAATTTTTAAATCAAATAAACTTAAATTTCCTCAGTTCCACTAGCTATCATTCAGGTGTTCAGAGCCACATTTGGTTCATAGCTGCCATACTGACAGCACAGAGCAGAACCTTTGCTTAAGGTTTGAATCTGACATGTCCCTTAAAATGTTTAAGGTTGAAAGGCTTGGTCTCCAGTGGCAGCAACACTGAGATGTGGTGGGAGCTTTAAGAGAAAGTGGATTGGAGTTGGATAAAGTGGGTCATTTGAATACATCCTTAAAGGGGCCAGGGCCTCATTTTTCTTTCTGACTGCTCTAAGTGAGCAACCTCCTCTGCCACATGCCTGCTTCCCTCATGAACTGCCCCCTCCGGGTCCAACATGGTGGTCTGAATTGTGAGCTACGAGACACCTTTCGTTTATCTTCAGTGTTCATCACATCGCTATGAAGGTAGAACAGTTTCTGTCAGGAAGCTCACTCAGAAAGCACTGCCTAGAAGCAAAGACTGTCTTCCTGAAGCCATGTCCACTCCTTGATGTGTGTGTCCTTCTAACAATGGGTGCCGTATGGACCTGTCCCTGTCCTGCTAAACCAAAGCACTGATTCACAACTCCGTGCCCATCCATTTTTCCCAGATGCTGCTGGGCCTCTGAGCATGTGGCTCAGACAGCCTGAGAATGTCACATGTAACAAGTTTCCGGGTGCTGCTGATGCCCCTGCTCCAAGAATCACACTCTTCAAATTCACAAAGACAGAATCCCGAAGAGCTCTAGCCTTAAGGACCTCAGAAATACCTAGAGCATGGGGCTAATGCTTCAAGCTGTACAGACAGTGGAGTATTGTCTACAGAGGTTGGCGACCGCCAGGGTTCTACTGTTGGGAGATATGGATCGGATATGGGTGGGAAGAGCTTTTCTGAGGGGGAAAATGACAAACGCTTTCCTTTCTTGTGTATAACTCCAGACCATTTCATCTTTGAACTGCACAGAGTAGGGACTTCAGAGAAGCCAGGAGTGGCAGGCCTTGGAACACCACACTTACTGGAAGAGGAAATGGAAGATGAAGTGGGTGTCAAATTAGTGAAGCAAGAGCCGCTGGGAGACCAGGCAACTGCCTGTCTACCTACCATCTTACCAAGCTAGTGCCCATAGTCACTTCATCGTGCAGGTGTTGGGGCCTATGTGTGCTTGGCTTTGAGAGATACAAAACTGACTCAAACTCCTGTGCTCGTGGAAATCATGGCTGAGCTTCTCCTAGGAGAGGCAGACAGACATTATGGACAAGCTTTAGTGAGTGTCTCCTGACAGCGTGGGCTCACACCTCTCCACATGAGTTCAGGAAGACTTTGGAGGCCAGTTGATGGAAGGATTGTGAGCATATTGAGAGCTGGAGTAGTGCAGTGTGGGCAGAGACGGTACCCTCAATGATAACCTGCAGAGGAACTGATAGTGCAGTTCAAGACACTAGAAACCCCGGGGCAACTGAACCAGCAAAGCGCCGGGCTCTGGAGTTCGGGCTTATATCTCCATGGCGAAGTACAGCAGGTTCTCCTGTACTGGAGACTCGAGCATTTGTAGAACCTGCCTTCACCACTGTCCTAGGCCCATGTGCCTCCTCTCTCCTCCAACACCTGCCCCTGCACCCTCTGCCCTTCCTTACACGACTCTGCCCATCCTAGGCCTGTCCTTCATCTTCCCGGGTCAGTGTTTCACCTTACAAGTATTTCGGTGAAGCATCAGTCTGATCACCCTCTGAAAGAACAACTTGTTAATACCAGCAAGCTGGGGATAGACAGAGGCTGTCTGAAGGAAGGCAGATTGGCTGAATATTTTCCCTTCCTTTATCACCCACTCCCACCCCCAGGGAACCAGGGCCCACAGAAACCAGCAGCAACATTTTAGTGTCCCTGACCATGCTTCCCTCCGCAAAAGATTAGTTGGGCTCAGTAGATAGAGGTCAAGATGGTAGCGAAGCTGGCTGGGCAGTACACGAGGTGGAAGGCCTTTAGCCCTACCTGCAGGGCGTGCATGAAGAAGATGGCGGGTGTAGGGGCCTGCATGTCACAGTAACCCACAGAGAAAGGTTAGGACCACATCCAGAAGCCCGCTTCCTCCCTTGGTGGCATGGGGTTTTCTGTAGTGTCTGTGCTGGCCACAGCACTGGGTGATGCCCTTCATGGGCTGCTGGGCGCTGAAGTGTTTCCCTGGCCTCTCCCCTTGCCTGGAAGGACAGGAAATATGGAGGGAGCATGTCCCATGGGTTGCTGAGTCTTTTCCCACAACTGCTCTGATTTTTTTTNTTGGACCAGATGGTGGAAAAGAATTTGTGTTGAGGGTGCCCCAGTCAGGAAGGTCCCTGGAGGGCTTTGGATCTGCCCGGCCGTTGTCCATCATAGGACAAGCGAGGTGGGATTTGGGGGTGGTGAAGAGGATTAAGCACATTAGCAGGCAGGAACTGTGAAAGCTAAACAAACGTCAGTTGTTCTTGATACTTGCTA
Organism: Bramus lutescens; assembly: GCA_001685075.1. Taxonomy (NCBI): domain Eukaryota; kingdom Metazoa; phylum Chordata; class Mammalia; order Rodentia; family Cricetidae; genus Bramus; species Bramus lutescens. Next base: position 454,260 of record LOEQ01000087.1, on the reverse strand, counting down.
TTTCCTAGCTTCCCGGAGGACTGGAAACCACTCGGCTCTCTCGTGCTCACACAGCCAATGGCTTTGTTTGTGGCTGTCATATCAAGGCAGTTAGGGCACAGCAGCCAACTGCTCTGTGCGCGGAAAATGCCTGCCTTTTACAAAGCCCTTCTGTCTACAGAGTGAGCCATTGTGATGGGATTTTTTTACCTGGGCTTCAGAGGTGGCCTTTTCCTCCCCTCTATCTAATTATCCTGCCTTCATTTTATTAATTTTTTTAAAGCTTAAGTACCGTTAGCAGGAAACACTAGAAATGCTCAACAGCTAGAACTCAGGAAGGCTGTCTGGCTGTTGGTAAAGCTAACCTGCTGCCTGCTGCGGTAGGAGCTGAAGCATTTGGTTTGGTCCCACATGCAAAGGAACAGGGATGGCAATGACAGAAGTGACCTGCTGGAACCCCAGTGAAGGAGTCCCTGGGGAGCTAGTCAGATAAGTGGCTGGCAGCTGACATTCCGGCCACCAGCCAGGGGCCTGGAGCCATACACATTAGGCCTCTCGGCAGTGTTTATCTCCAGAGACTGTTTATCGCAGGCTTGATCCCTTTCCCGTCCCCCTTCCCCCTCTCCTTAGAGATGCTGGGGGGGTTCCTTTTCCTAAATCCAAAGAAAGCCCTTGTCTTGGGAGTCTTCCCTGCAGTCTCTGCGGTGATGATGGTTACAGTCTGGTTGGTAATTCAGGTGTTGTGTGGTAAACATTAATTATGTCAGCCAACATTCAGTTACAAATGAGGACTCAGAAATGGGCTCTTATCAGGAGGTGACACTTGGCAGATGGATGGCTTTAGTAACAAAAAGAGTGAGTTGTTTTAACCTCGCCTGGTAAACTGCAACACCTTAACCCCCCTTCTACTTTACTTACCTCTTATAGTCCCAGATGAGAGAGGAGAGCCAGAGGGAATTCGAGCACTTTCAACAAGTATGTATGAAAGGCTTACTAAGTACCCAGTGCTATTGAACCCAAGCCTTTGTAGAGATTTCCTCTAAAATCCTGCCTCCCCTTGCGTCAGACTCCAAAATGAGTGTCTGTTCCTGTGAGATGTTACCTTAAGTGGCTGAGAGTGCAGGACAACTAAGATAATCAGCATCTCTCTTTCCTTCTTTTGGGGGATGGTGGGATAGTTTCTCACTGTGTGGACCAGGTTAGCCTTGAACTCTCAGAAATCTGCCTGCCTCTCTCTCCTGGATCCTGAGAGTAAAGACTTGCACCACCGCAACCACCGATAAATGCTGTCTTTAAAATACAAAATAAAATATGAAAGACTTGTGGAAATATTAGGCAACCTTATTTAGAACCCTCTACTTTACCCAGTGTCCAACATTAAAGCAGAAAGGCTGGGAAAGTGGCTGTATGATGTCGATGCCATAGCAGCAACATCTGCATCTCTAATTGCAGACTAGCTGTGTTTGCTCAAGTTTCATTGATATCACAGTTGACTGTGACTGGTGTTAGCGTTTAGGGTACCAAGCCAGTACCACCTAGGTGAGAGGATAGAGTAGGCCTTGGCTGGACAGCCGCAGATACACACAGTGCCTGGTGCAGAATGCCACAGAATTAGCTCTGGTGACAAGAAGTAACATTGAGGATGATGCTGAGAACTGGGGACGTGAGCTAAGGGAGTTAAATTCTGGAGAGAATTTGTGGGGGCCTCAAACTTCTAGGGAGGTAGTCTGAGAAGGATCAAAGCTTTGTACTTTTCCCCCTTCAAAGGCAGCTTTTCTAGATGGCTGTGCTTGAAGGTAGGATGCACGCAAGGTTAGAAAGAACCCCCAAACTCCTGCCACACATCCTCTTCATCATTCCCAGGTTCCTTGCAAAGAATTCTCCAAGTTGCAGATGCACACTCTTCCTCCTGTTTCCAGAGGACCTTTAATCTGGCCTTTTGTCTCTCCTGAGCAGCTGATAAACTGGCCCCACATCCTGCTCCCCTTATCTGCCTCTCCATAGAAGTCTATTGCAGTGAAGCCGACTATTCACAAGTGCCTTTGTGTTAGTTCCCCAAAGAAAGGCTTTAAAACCTGTGACCATGAAGCTCTGGTCCAGCTCTGCTTCTGCCAGCTTCCACAACTATCCAGCCCTGAAAGTCCCAGTATGACCAGTCATGCAACAGATGAGCTTCATGGGCCACATTTAGAGAGGACCAAACCCAACCCTAACTGTCACTGCAGCGGGTTCTTATCCTTACCAAGGCCATGTGTGGATGGTGAATGCCATTGAATGGGCTTCTGTAAGGATAGCAGATACCCACCAGGCGTCTCCAAAAGGAATCATCCTTGGAAGAGTGCATCCCCGAGGCCAATGCTCCCTCTTGAGGATCCCTCTCCTTTTGGGAAGGTACTGCGCAGATGGATTGCTGAGCTTTCTTTGTCAACAGTGATATAAGAGCATTTCTGGACTTGGGCAGAGGTGGATATGGGGAGAGGCTCCCTCAGTCTGTTTTTTATAGAAATAATAAATAGGAGTTTTGAAGAGAGCTGGAAAATCTCCCCAAGTGTCACTGAGGAGACGTTGATGAGAGCAGGATTGGTTGGGACAGTGTCCTTGCATGCGCCGTGGATGCTCTTCTCTGCCTTCCACACAAGCAGGGGGATTAGCAATGTACTGGATGCCTGGAAATGCTCTAGAGAGTCACACCCACCACTGCATGACTGCTCCATAGATTTCTACTGTGATTAAAGGGAAGAAAGTGGATGTTTCTCCCAGGTAGGTCTAAGAAAATAAGAACACTCATTTAAAAAGAAGTCAGGCTTGTAATCCTGGCACTCAGGAGGATTGTTTTGAGTTTGAGCCCACTCTGGGCTACATAGAGAACTCTAGCATAACCTGGGCTAAGAATGGGACCCTGTCTCCAAAATGTGAAAAGGAAAGAAAGGAAGAGAAGCAGAGACTATGAGTTCCAGCTCACTCTTGTGTCATCTCCTTCCCTGGCCCCAGCCCAGCAGAGGAACATCCCTACTCCCACCCCCACCCCCAAGAGTAGGCAGTCTCTCCGGCAGGCAGTTGGTATCTGCTGTCAGGGAAGACAGGCCCACTAAAAATGGACTTCTTTGGGGAGTGAGGCTAAAGGGATGTGCCGAAAGATCTTTGAATTCTCCAGCCCATGCTGTGTTCACTCCACCGGGAAGGTGGGCCCCACTGCAGTTCTGAGCTGACTGGGGCCTTCCTGCCCCACCTCACCTTATCTTGATGAAGAAAGCATTTGTTTTCCCTTTTTTCATGAGCAGCAGCAGCAGCTGAAGCGCAGCAGGCGGAGCCGTGGGTGGTGTTCTGCCTGTAGTCCATTAAGCTGTGGATCTGAACGTGATTTCACTTGTGACATGAGCCAAACCCACACCAGTTTCCTCTCTAGGACAACAGCTTGCTGCTCTTCAAGAACTGAGGTTCTGCCTGAGCTCTCTTGTTCTAAATAGCACAGCCAAAATTTTCTGTTGCACAACACAGACAACTGCAGTTGGCACACCAAAGGTGGGGTGGGGCTTGAAGAAAGAGTTCCCATTGCAGCTGCCATCTTAACCACGACAAGTTTGTTCTTTCTCAATCGTTTCTAGAATAAAACCCACCGGAGCTCTGAGCCTTACCATCCCTTCCGAGTCCTCCCGTCTCCCTTACCCATGCCCTGTGTCTGTTGCCACGGGGAGTTTTTCTTGACAAGACAGACACTTGTTGCCCTTGTCATGCCTACACCCCATGTGGCTGTCATTGCTACGTACTGCACTCAGCTCAAGGCCTGTGGGTCCAAGGCAGCTCATGAGCTCTGCTAGAGCTTGCTTTCCCAAATGTGATGCTCAGTAGCCTTAAAGTCACCCTGCGCCCTGAGAGTCTCTGCCATTTAACAGTTACAGATAGCTGTATTTTCTATCAAAATCCCAAGAAGTCTAGGTCCTTCACCATTTGCTCCTTTAGCTGCAACTGGGTGCTCCTGACTTCCCTCCCTGCCTTCTAATTCCTCAAGAGGACTTCCTGTTTAGACGTGTCCTCTGTTTGTCGCTGAAACAGGTACTAGGACTCTTAACTCTTATCTTAATGAACAAGAAAGTGTCTCTGTTGTTATTTCCAGCAGGTACCCCTTGGATACCCTTCATATAGGAAGGGGCCTACTGGGCATCCTGTAGGAACAGTTTCCTAAAGCATGTATCTGATTGCATCCATAGTACCAGATATCACCAGGTCATACTGATCCCAGCTGCCCCTGCCCCCGCCCCTCACCCCAATCTGGTTGCATGCAAAGCTGCCAAGAATCACTGGGCCATGCTGATTCCAGTTGTCCCTGCCCCTCCTTGAAATGCTTCTAAGAACCCCCAACAACCCAGGTTGATAATCTGAAGCCTCAGATCATGCCTTGCCCTACAATACCCTTGTCAGGAAACTTGCTGAGATTAATTGCTAAGTGCTTAATGGGAAGGTAGCATAGACATTATGGACACACTAACAAAGTGATGGTTCACATTGTAGGCGAGCTACGGTGGACTGTGTGAGGTTTCATTATACTACTCAGAAACACACACAATTTAAAATTTAGTTATTATTGGACTGGAGATGTGGCTCAACAGTTAAGAGCACTGGCTGCTTTTCCAGAAAACCTGAGTTTGATTCCCAGTACCCAAATAGCAACTCGTAACCATCTGTAACTTCTCACAACCAGCTGTAATTCCAGTCCCGGGGCTCTGATGGCTTCTTCTGACCCCCGTGGACACCTGGCATGCAAGTGGCATACAGACATATATCCAGACAGACAGACCAAACACCTATACACATAAAATAAAATAATAAAAACACTTATGAATCAGTTATTTCTGTTGGTTTTCATTTAGTATTTCTGGACTACAGCTGGAGCCATGGATAAAGGGAGCTGCTATAGACCTTCTCATTTGTAAGGTGATGGTAATAACATGTAGGTTGGGTTAGCATGTGTAGTTCATTTCCATGGTACCTGGATCAGATAACCACAATGCATTCTGGCTGGGTGGCAAATAAGCATGGCCAATCTAAAAATGACCAAAAATAAGACTCCATTTCTCTGCCATGAATGCATTCATGGGTGTCCAGCTCCCTGCTCTCTTCCAAACCCTCTGCTTCCTCACAGTCCCCACCCCACCAAGTCCACTCTCCTCACTGTGCTGTGGGGACACCACTCTTTATCCTGGTTTCCAGATGTCTCTCCAAGCCTCTCTTGCAACTCTGCTTTTCCCACTGTAGCTTCTGCTGTTCCAGATACCTGGGACTATTCCCAGGATCAGAGGGTGTTTGCAATCCAGTTAGCTGGGTCAGGGCCATAATCTGCACAGAGGAAGTCTTTATCTGAGCGGTCCTATCGCCTGTATGGCACTGTCCTATTTTGAGCCTGTTAACACACTCTGTGTTAGTTCTTCCTACTTAATGCCACTGTGCTGGGCTCTGGGGAATGGTGTCATGGAAGCCCAGGTTGTCCACCAGTAAAGAAGGTACACAGATAGAAACCAGAGTCTCAGCAGTGGCCCAGAGGCATGCTTAGCTCTGTGTCAGTGTGAACAGGGCATTCTAGTTGCCCCACAGGGAAGCGAACCTTACCCAGGAGGGGAGGCCAGCAGGCCTAAGTGGCCTTTAAACAGTGACACTGCTCCCATGCTCCTCTCCTAGCTATGGATTCCAACCTAGAGTCAGGACTAGACTCAGTACTGGCTCCCCTAATGTCACAGTGTTGAGAAGCATGAGGTGCAGCAGGTGGCTTGCACTAATCCACTTCCCATCCCACCTAAGGCAGGGGACCCCACAGCTCCCGACTTGCCTACCAGGCTGAGTGAGGCAGAGAGGAGAACAAAGAAGGTGCCCTAGGTAGCTTTATGTCAAGTTGGCAGAGGATAGAGTATCTGGGAGGAGGCGCCACAACTGAGAAAGTAACTCTATCAGTTTGGCCTGTAGGCAGTTGTGTTAGGGCTTCTTTTTTTTTTTTAATTAATGATTAATATGGTAGGGTCCAGCCCATCAGGAGCAGTGCCACCTCTGGGAAGGTAGGTAGTCCTTCCTGGATTATATAAGAAAGCAGGTTGAGCAAGCCACTAAGCATTGTTCCTCCATGGTCTCTGCTTCATTCACTTCCTGCCTCCAGGCTCCTCCTTATGCTCTTGCTTCAACTTTCCTCAGTAACAAACTGTACGTGAGAATTATAAGCAGAAACAAACCCTCTCTTCCTAATGCTGTCTTTGGTCATGATGTTTTAGCAGAGCACTGGAAAGCACACTGAGAGGGCTGAGATGTGAGTTGCTGCTGGTCCACTGGGCACAGACCTCTGAAGTCCAGCAGGACTTTGGGACCAAAAGAACCTTCCTTTGGAAATCTCTGCTGGCACCTGACCTGTCCTCTTTCTCCCCAACCCTCTGCACAGGCGCACTCCTTCTGGGCGGGATCCTGTACTCCTGGCAGTTCCCCCACTTCAACGCCCTGAGCTGGAGCCTCCGCGAAGACTACTCCCGAGGAGGCTACTGCATGATGTCGGTCACGCACCCAGCCCTCTGCCGGCGTGTGGCACTGCGCCATTGCCTGGCCCTGATTGNCTGATTGCTCTGTCGACGGCTGCCCCCGTGCTGGACGTCACCACGTGGGCCTTCCCCATCATCTCCCTCCCCATCAACCTGTACATCTCCTACCTCAGCTTCCGCTTCTACGTGGATGCAGACCGCCGGAGCTCTAGGAAACTGTTCTTCTGCAGCCTGTGGCACCTACCACTGCTCCTGCTGCTCATGCTCACCTGTAAGCAGTGGCCAGGTCGGGAGGGGGACAAAGGAGAGGCTCCAAGCTGAAAGCAGCTAGTTGGCATGTAGGGAACGTGAGGGCAGACATGTCCAGACGAATGCAGAGCGCTGCCCTGGGCCAGTAGGAGTGTGTTTTGGGGATTCTGGCCTGCAAGGAGAAATGGTTGGTGTTAGCTGGTGACAGATTGACTGGTGCTGTGTCATCACTTACAGTTCTTTTTATATTAATATGCAAACTGCCCCCCAAATAGAAGGGACTGGCATAGTGAGTTAATACAAAAGAGAATATTTTTCTCCTTGAAGGTCTTTATGCATCTTTCCCTCCAGCCCTGTGTTCTCTCGCCCACATGACACCTATTCACATCTTCCCCTTTCCAACACACACATACACACATACTCACCACCTGAAGGCCATGGTGGCCATTGGTCAGACAGCTGGGTGCTTGGAACCCAGACTCAACAATTCTGTATCCTGAGGCTCCCACAGGCTGCCTCAGAAGGGTACATACTGTGGCTACAGTACCCCGTCTCTGCCATGGAGACGGGGCCTGAATAGCTTTCTCCTACCAGCGTTCTCAACCACATACCCCATCGAGTAACAGAACATCAGGCATGGCCTGCGCATCAGAAGTGAGGATTCCAAACGGTTGCCTGTAGCATCCCAGGCTGCACGGCCAGCACCTACCATCACCCCCATCCCCACCCCACATCAGGACTTCAGAAACACCAGGAAGTACATGGCGTCTTCATCCCTCACTTTGAAGTGTAGGCACGGTCTGAGCATTTCTTTCTGAAAGGGTGTCACTTGACATGATCCCAGAACCCCCTCGGGCACTGAGCCCACCACAGTACCACTGTAGTGGTGTCTGGCTGTCAGAATTTTGCTGATGACCTTCTTGGGACTTCATGGAAAAGAGAATGAGTTGGGCCAACAGTCGTTCTGTGCTCATTCTTACCACTTTTGTGTAAACAGCGTTTTCGCTCTGGTGCCTCCTGAGTCTAGAAATTCTCCTCTATGTGTCCATTGGGACTCAGAGAGGGCCAGTTGGGCCCTTAGTGGCCATGGGTCCAGTTCTGAGAATTCATGATCTCTGATACAAAATACAGTCACCTGAAAGTCTTCAGTTTTATGCATACCTCGCCAGGTTCACAGAAAGGCCTGTTGCCTTAAAGTTTGGAGCCTGGCAGGGTGTTTGAGTTCCTCAGTCTCCCAGGGTGCTATGCCCTATCGGGATTCCCTCAAGGGGTTTAAGCCACTTGAAAACAGTTCTTGAATTTGAACTGTTCTCTCAAAAATGTGGAAGGCATGGGCTGTGGTCCAAAGGCAGAGCACTTGCTTAGCCCTGCTCTAGGCTCAGGGTTTGATCTCAAGCACCCCAACCCCCCCAAAAAAGAAAAAGAAAAAATGGGGTGGAGTGGGGTGGGTTTGCATCTAGAGTGACTTAGCACTCTGGTGCCTCTTTCTGCCTATTGTGATATTACCTCCTGGCTGTGTCCTGGCTGGTTACTGTGGAACGGAATGGGGATGCCTGCAAAGGGCATCTGTGATTTGTTGCAGCCTTTAAATCCTCCTCCCAATAAAACAGTTACATAAACAAGAGCATGTGTCCAGTTGTTGCTCCCAGGCCCACAGGGTTCAGCCTCGGCTGCCATCCTCCAGCAGCTGGTAGACGGCTACACCNCTGCCCCCCTCCAGCAGCTACAGCAGGTGGGTGTTTTCTTCTTCCGTTTTTTTCCTGACTGTAAATTGACAAATTAGACTCGTATCTACCTAAAGAGCAGAGGGATGGGGTTTGTGAATCCAAGGTGGAATGAGTTAGCATAACCATTGCCTCAAATGGTGATCACTGTAAGATGAGGTTGTTTGAGACTTAGTGATTTTTGGAATTTAAGTACAGTAAATAATAACATTATACAACAGTGAAATATTAAATATTAATAATGCCCTTCACTCCCTGTCTGGCCGTGCTCTGAGGCCATCACCTCCCCTAACTCCTCTTCCTTTGCCAGCCACCCTTCTCTTTTGGGTCTGAAGGGCTTTCCTTCCTCCAGTTTGCTTTTGTTGTGATGGTGGTTCTAAGACAGGGTCTCGTGTGGCCCAGGGATGGCCTTGAATACCTGACATGTGTCTGCCTCCTGGGTGTTGGGGTGACAGGCGTGCAGCACCACAGCAGCTGCATCGTGCAGAATCCACGCAGGAATGAGATCACATGGCGTTGGTCTTTTCAAGCCCGGCTTACCGCACTCAGCAGAAGTCTTCCACTTCTCTTCATGCACAAGGTGGAACTTCAATCTTTATGCGACTGTTCTGTTGTAGGTGTGGACCTCATTGTCTCTGTTATCATCTGGATCTCTGGATCGGGGGTGGCATCCAAGGACTAACCTACTCACTGCTTGGTCCCCAGACTGTGGGGTCGGGTGATGGATTCTCTAAGACACGGGGCCTAGTTGGGGGTCTTCTGGGAGCCCTTGAAGGGATGTAGAACCCCGGCCCCTTCCTATCAGTCCCTTCCGTGGATATAAGGTAGCAGTATTCATCTGCCACACACTGTCATCAGGACCAGCTAGCTGCCTTTACAGAACCTGAGAACTCCAGCGCTGTGGGCCAAATCAGCCTTTCTTCTTGATTGTCTCAGCCACAGTTCTTAACAGCTTTGGAATGGTAACATAAGCCTTCACACCCAGCATCTCCTCAAAACCCTCCAGTCTCTCCCAGCTGCCTTCAGAACATTAGTCTTCCATAGTCTTCCATCCTGTTCTCCTCAGGGTATCGCGGAGGTGTGACTAGACTTCTTGACACTCAGAGTTCATCATCCTCTCCAGTGTGCTCAGCACTGTCTTCCACGCAGAGCCCCACACCCGGCTGCTGAGGGCTCCCTGTGCTCAGGATGTCCCACCCACCAGACGCCATGGCTCCCATAGCCTTTGGGGCTCTTGCCAGGACTTCCTGCCTTCTCTGCTTTCAGATGTCCTGCAGTCCACTGTAAGGATCCTGTCCACTAGAGATCTCTCCGAGGCACTGGGAACATGAACAGAATAGTCCTCAGGGACTCCAGACTAAAATATGGAAGACTGAGCTTATGTAAACAGGTATTTTCCCACCTTCCTAGACCCAGAACTTTCTGTGTTGATATTCCCTAGTCCTGGGGCCTCAGAGTGGCCTGTAATGTGTGATGCAGGTACCACCCAGTGTGAAAAGACTAGTAGTATAAAGCAAACTTATACTTACTTTATTCTGTACCATGGCACTTTGATGACATGGTGGGCAGGGGATTTGGAGCTGCGCTGCAGTGTGGACATGGTGCACACTCGCTCACAGGGAACTGTGAACTCGAGCCTTCCCAGGGCTGCCAGTGTGCAGCCAGACTGTTAGGGTGCCAGGCAGTGGTCAGCCACAGTCCTGTGGGGAGACCCCGTGCACTTCCTGCACAGCCATACAGCATTTTCAGCTTCTTTTTCACAAGTTTGCTGAGGCACAATCCCATTGTAAACTGAGCAGAATTTATCTTCCTTTTTAAAACATGTTTTTAAAGCCAGGCAGTTGCCACATGCCTTTAATCCAGCACTCAGGAGACAGAGGCAGGTGGAACTCTGTAAGTTCGAGGCCAGCCTGGTCTATAGAGCTAGTTCTTGGATAGCCAAGGCTACACAGAAACCCTGTCAACAAACAAACAAACAAAAACTATTTTAAATTTTTGTGTATATGTGTATAGCGAGGAGGGAGGGAGGGAGGAATGGAGATGTGTTCATGTGCCTGAGGAGATCAGGGAACAGCATCGCATCCCTAAAGCTGAGGTTCCCCGGAAAAACAGATAAACTATTAACCACTGAGCCATCTCTCCATCCCTTCTATATTGCTTTAGACTGAGAAAATTCTTACACCTTCCTTTTGTTTTAATGAACCCATCAGTGAAGAGTAAACCGAATTTCAGGGAAGAGAGGTGGTTCTGTGAGTAGAGTGTCTGCCTGCACACAGCATGAAGACTTCATCCCTAGAGCCCATGTATAAAGCAATGTTACTGTAAGATGGGATGCAAATACAAGAGACTCCCAGAGGACCGCAGGCCAGCTAGCCGGGCATACACACTGGTTGAGTGCTTAATAACAAGAGATCCTGTCTCAAACACCTGAGGTTGACCTCGGACCTCCACAGGGCACCATCACATGCATGTGCATGCTCTCTGTCTCTCTCTGTCTACACACACACACAGATGTTTTGATTTTTGATTCACTGAAGATCCATCTTTGAAAGACTAGCCATGAGAGGATTTTACTTTTTTTTTTGAGTCAGGGTCTCTCTGTGTAGCCCTGGCTGTCCTGGAACTCACTCTGTAGTCCAAGCAGACTTCAAACTCACAGAGCTCTGCTTGCCCCTGCCTCTTCAGTGCTGGGATTAAAGGCATGCTCCACCATACAGTGGGATGCCACTTTTTATCCTGGGTCAGTTTTTCTTTTCAAACCTAAAAATGGGATCTAATATCCAATAGAAATGCCTTTTGTTAAGGATTTGTTTAATTTTCAATTACACATGCATGTGTTTGTATGGGCACATGTGTATGCAGTTCCCTGCAGAGGCAGTAAGAAGACAGCAGATCCCCCGGAGCTGGAGTTCAAGGTGGTAGTGAGCTGCCCAACATGGGTGCTGGGGTGGAAATGGGTCTTCTTCAGAGCAGATGGCTGTTAACACTGAGCCATCTCCCCAGCCCTAGATACCTTCCTAACAATACTTTAAATATGTACAAGGGATGCCGGGCACTGATGCTGGCAGCCAAAAGCAAGAGTGTGGCGCTACACTATGCTGGGTCTGCTGGGCTGTGCCTTACCATGAGCTCGTCCAAGACTATGCATCTGCTTATGACGTCACTCTCCTGTATTCCTCCACCCCAGTTCTAGTTAAGCTCTTGTTGGCTTTGCTCAGAAACAGCTAACTGGGCCTCTGTGCTTCTTTGCCCAGTGGCTTGCTGAGAACAGAGCAGAGCGTTTGTTTGCTGGCCTCATGTCATGAACACTTGCTCCTCTGACTTTTGCTAGAACCAGGGTCTCAGGCCTCTGAGCCCCTCTCTTTTGCCCCTTAACACACTTCAAGTGACAAGGCAGTTGTGACCCTGAGACTTCTGTGCAGTTCTACCTGTCGAACCCCATAGGAGACAGGTGTTTGAGGGGCTTACAGGGGCAAAGAAAACAATCACCTCAGTTAATGTGGGTGGAGAGCGGGGGGG
>LOEQ01000087.1:380830-402296 GCA_001685075.1 Bramus lutescens | reverse complement strand
CACCGCCCTTGCTGGAGGCCCTGGCTGCGCTCGAAGGGCAGAGAGCGCAGCCCAAGAGCGTAGCGGGGACCTGCGACCCGAACGAAGCTGCAGCGCCAGCAGCCTCGGAGACCTGGCTCAACCAGGCCGCGGTGAACCAGGGTCCTCTACCTTCTGACGCCACTGGGAGGCACAGGCCCCGCGGCGGTGACCTGGTGGATCTAACAGCCCCGGTACAAGTGTCCTGACTGCGGCCTTCCCGGGCTGTCTTACCAGGGATCGGCGTGCCAGCAAAGTTACTGGATAATTTCTTAAAGAAAGGAAAAATATGTAAAATGCTTTCTGTGTACTTAAAACTTGTAAGTCACTTTAGACTATTTTGGGTGACTGGGCCATTGTAAGGATTTCACAATTAATTTGAAAGCAACCCTGAAACTTAGATTTCAACAAGCGCCAGAAACCCTGACACAGAGCGCTACACCTAGCCCTGCTGGAGTCCACCAGGCTCACAGGGCCAAATCAGGCCTGCAGGGTCCCTTCTGCTCTGTCCGGTGAGAGGCCCATCCGCTGGAGAACAGCATAAATAATAATTAACCAGAGAGTTGCAAGGCAGAATGATGGTTAAAACCAGTCCTCAAAGCCAAAGTGTAAAGGCATTTGTGACAAAATGGGAGGGGGTGTGGAATGGTGAGTTCTGGGGTCAGCAAGCAATGGGTTGTAGAATGAGATCGTGGCTGTGTCTGAGCAAGTTGTTAATGAGTTTAATGGGTTAATACAAAGCCCCGCCAGGGGCCTAACCAGGGCCTGGTGGGTTTTCCTTGATGCCAGGGAATTTGCAGTCCTTATATCTCCCTACCAAGAAACCATCAGCGAGTGGGTGACCCAGACTCCCGTTAGGCCAGAGCCTGCAGAGGTGGCAGCTTGGAGCTAACTCTGTACCACCACCCAGATGTAATGATTCTTTACAGCGCCCAAGTTTACAAAAAGCACAAAGCTAATGCAAGCTAGTCCCAGCCTGTGGCTGCCTGAATCCCAGTTTGTACAGGAGCTCCGAGCAGACTTTCTAGTTCTCCAATGGGCCTCCAAACTTAAAGTGCCCGATGGTGATGTCTCAGAGGCTCTTGGAGCTATCTGTTGACTTTTACCCCAAGTGCGAGTGCCATGAAGGAGAGATTTGGGGCTAGGGGAGCAGGAACTTAACCCCCCACCCCCAGGTGAAGCAAACCTCCAACCGGCTTGGTACCCAGATTTAAACTGGAGAAGTATTAATGATGCAGTTTTTAAAAAGCATTTCTTCTTGATCCAGTTTAAGTTTTTGTATATTTCCATGGATTTGATGGCCCAAGTTTAAGAATTAACTTAGTCCTGTTGGCTTGTCATTTGCTCCACATAGTTTACCGGTGGTGGGAACGCCTGTCACAAAATGGCTTTCCTTTCCATTTCGGAAAATTAGGTGGCACTTCAATGGCCATCCCGCACCCCGTGCCCGCGTGCGTGTGTGCCTGCATGCGTGCGTGCGTGCGTGTGTGTGTGTGTGTATGTGTGGTTTAACAGTGTTGTAGTTAAACTGTACTAAATATCTGAACCAGGCACTTTTTCAAATGATCAAGTTAGCAAGTTTAATCCTCATTACCATCCATGAAGTGGGTACTTTGATGGTGAGGAGACACAGAGAGAGGTTAATCACCTTGCTCAAAGTCTCCCAGCTAGAAGTGGCAGAGGTCTTATTCCAACAAGAGGTCATCCTGGGCCAGGCTCCCTGACTTTAGTGACCAAAACATGCCATTACTCATGTGTAATTTCTCAAAGTGATGTCTGCTCTAATAGAGTTTGTGGGTTTCCTGCCCACCTCCAGCGCCCCCCCCCCACCATGTAGAGTGCCCACTCTGTCATCTATCTTAAAGCCTTTGTAATGTCAGGACGGTTGACTTGGAACCATCCTACACTGGTTTCTATGATGTGGACAATCATACTGTTCTGACACTTTTATTTCGCTGTACTGCACAGCTAGAAGCAAAAGAGTCATTAAAATGACAAAAATACCCCTCAACCATAGTGGCTGAGAAAACAGCCAGTGTCTCCCAGAGGAAGTGGTTTTATTCAACGCCATTTGCCCCTTTCAGGCTGGGAGGCCCAGGTTAAGTGACATATTCTCAAGCTCCTTGGAATTAATTTCTTCACTGGAAAAGATAGAATGATCCCAAGACAAGAAAGACACAAGAATGACTTTGCACTTATTAATCAAAAGGCAGATGTAGCTAGAACTCTGCAGTTTTCCTAGAGGCTCTAAAATTCAGCAATAAATGTCTCTCCGAGACTGCTGAAAAATAGTAATTTCCTTTATATTTTTAGCTGATCTCCCGCCTCCATATGCCTAGTCCGTTTCGAAAAACTTGGTGGCCAGCCTTGTTTCTGACTTCACTAGAGGCTAAGATCTCATTGAGGATGATCTGTTTCTAAATAATCGCTCTTCCTCGGTCCTGGAGTTTAAAGTAAGTATGGGACCCACTTCTAGGCTGCTGGGAGGAAGTCAGACATCTCCATCGAGATGCAACAATTTGAAATACAAACCATTATGTAAGAACGCTGTCAAGATTTACCAGCAAGACTGTGTAGCATGTGTTGGCCTCTGTTTTTAATTAGGTTCCTAAATTGCACCATAAAATGGTTGATTAATCTTTGCAAGTTGGGGGGAAAAATATAACATAAATCAACCTAATCATAAGTGTTTTCCCAGATGCTGAGTTAATAAAATTGTCAATATTTAATAGCGGCCTATTAGTTTTAGATAAATAAAATGCCAAAATGTATGAATTGAATTACTCTTATTATCTCCCAGATGACCTTCCAGCAGGTCTGGGAAAATTAGTTTATAGTCCATATCTTAGGACAAATTCTTAAAAAATAGGCTACTACAGTAAATGGGAATTAAATGCTGGTCACGTTTGATTTTTGCATTTTTAAAAGAATCTACTTATTTAAAAAGTGGTGACTTAATGTACACTAATAATTACAAGATGTGTTTTCCCTGTCAGCAGTATTCTGTTTGCCATGGCAGAGTGATCTTACACAGCTCCTGATTTGCTGTTTTTTAATGTTTTGAAAAATCAGTTTGTCACAAATTCTCATTCTAAATATGCTTGCTTCGGTTTAATCTTTTCAGTTTAAACCAGACTATGAGACAGACATAAGGTTTTCTCCTATAAAGTGAATTTTTTGAATCCCTAGACTTACTTCCAATTGAACGTTTGCTAGGAATAAACTTTTTTTTTCTAAGCAAAACAAGAACAATCATCTGATCCGAAGCCCAGGACCAAGACCCCTTAGGGTGCTGCGTGTTCTGACTTCTGTGAACACAGAAGTTAAACTGATTGACAGAAGCACAAAATGCCCACACTACAGGCCCTGCATGGAGACAGCTTCTAGGGCTGTGAAGGGCGTTTCCAGAGGGTTCAGCAGCTCCTGTCAGAGCAAGAGGAATTCAGGGCAGGGGGGTGGGAGAGACTTGACACCCCCCACCAGGGTGTGGCACAGTGCTGAGGGCAATGAGAGCATGTCCTGCCTTCCTCAAGAGACAAGAAAGAAGAAATGGGACACCAGTATCACTGAATACTAGTAGATCAGAAGACTTCTTTATAATCTAATTATTACCTTATTAGGGCTGTCGAATTCCTTGCTCTCAGACTATCCTACCTCAAATAAAATTGCTGCTTACGCATGTAGACTGGTTCTTATCCTTGTCCAGAGATGGACGAGGTTACCTTTGAGGAGCAATAGTTATTCTTAGTAACTTGGTAGAAATTCCATATAGCCAGGAGACTAAGTGTTACAATGTCCCTGGTGCTCAAGAAGCCCTACAGCACTGTTCTGAAGCACAGGAGTGGCCCTCTATTATATCTGCTTAAAATTCTTTTATGTGTGCACTTCACACACTTTGCTGTCATTTGATAAATAATTTTAAAAAATAGCTTAAGTTCCTGACTCACTCAAAGAACTGACTTGACCATGACATGTGAGAAGCATGCACAAATGAAGTTGTACTACTCTGCTTTTGCCCCACAAAGTTATGAAGTTCTGTGGCACAGCAGGGAGAATCCAATTAACAATAACACATTATGTAACCGAATAGAAGAAGCTTGCATGCCTCCACCACGAAGAAACGATAAAGGCTTAATAAGGTGATGGATATGCTAATGACCCTCATGTATACAGGAATTGAGACATCACATTCAGCCTCATGACTTCATACAAATGGTGTCAGTTAAAAACTTTACATGTAAAAGTTGAGTGTGTAGCCATGGAAATAGACGCTATTAAAGACCTTTAGTAAAGAGTTCACATTTCTCAATATTTAAGAGGACACGAAGTAAGTTGGTTGTTAGAACGAGACATTTTCTTTGTATGCAGGGTAGATGTGAACAGTGACCCTGTTAATAGCAGGTCTCTGTCACTTCCGGTCCAGCAAGACTGCTTGGAACCTCCTTGGATGAGACCCTGACCATTCCTCGTGTGTCCGTCCGCGACTTAGTGGGACGTCCAGATCCAAAAGTTGCCTTACACAACTTTGCAGCACACACACACAAAAGCTGAGATCCTGAGCGTTGAGATTGGGGGTAGCCAGTGAAGATTGTAAACTGTACTGGGAAGAGCCCAGAGAAGCCGTTTTCCACGCCCTTTCCTGATGTGAGGGAGGGGCCACCGTCCCCTCTCCAGGCCTGGTGACATTTGTGTGCAATGGGACCCACGCCCTGCGCTTCTGGCAGGACCTCACCTGTGGGGCTAAGCCGGGCGGAGCTGCCTCAGCCCGCTCACATTGGTCGGAAGGGACTGCCCAGAGACCAATGGCGTCGGGCTTGCACGGAGGCCCGCCCACGGGCTCTCTCTGAGCGATTCTCTGCCCAGTTCTAGCCTCTTAGCCTTGTTACAGTATTAGACTTGCCAGCCCGGTAGGGCCAGCCTTCAGGACCCCAGCCGGCAAGCGTTCAGCGGAAACTAACTTCGTTCTTGTGTGAGAAGAGAGCAGTTGCTTTCTTATTGCTGCAAGTGGCGCTGAAAAAAGCAAAATCCAAGATTTAGCCCATTTTTGCCCCAAAAGAGCAGACTCTGTGGAAGAGAGGAAGGCTGGGAGACTGACACAATCAGACACGGATCCCTCCAGACCCCTCCCTGCCTTTTGGAAGCTGGTCCTTGTTCAGTCCATCCCTTACTAGTCCCTGGGGGCCTCCCAGATGATTGTTCCTGAGGCTCCAGGCATTTAGCATGTGCCAGCTCCGCCAGTTAACACAGATACACAAAGAAGAAACATCCTGTTTCCACCCATGAGCTCCGCAGAAACCCCAAGTGGGTGGGTGGGTGTGTACCGGAGGGAGTGGAGCAATGCTAAATCCAAGGCAGATCCCAGTCAACTCACCCTGGCTGACCTTTATCTTGGGGTCCTTCTGGCTACTGAGTAGGTTGGATTAGAGGTGTGTGCCACCAGGCTCAATGAGTAATGAATGCACTCTTATAAACTGTATTTACTTTTCCCCTTCTGCTCTAACAAGGGCATATTGATTGGGCAGTTGCCTTCAAAAGATAGGCTTCATTTTCTGGAGCAGTTAGGCTCACAACAGAGGCAAGTGTGAAGCACAGAGATATCCCGGGTACCCTCACCTCGATACGTCATTCTTCCAAGACCCATTCTCCACCAAGGGGCGGGTTAGCACCAAGGGGTGCTAACGGGTCTTCGCTTGGGCCTTGGTTCAGATAAGGGCCTTGCCACCACTCTGGCTTTCCGTAGCGGTTCGGTAGCCTGTGAAGATGCTGTCAGTGTTGAGGATGGGAACTGTGCACAGCAGTCCAGACTTGGTGCTACTTTGGCAAAGGGTCCAACTGGTTAGCCCCTCTCAGCCATACTGGGCACAGAACACAACTTGTTCACCCCTCCCCCATTCCCTGTCGTTCCACATGTCGCTTAGTTCCCTCATTGGCAACCCTGGCATTGGAGAGTGCTGCATGCCCTGTTCCATGTCAAGGATGCACTTTTTGTTGTGAAATTTCTGCAGCCTTGTTCTGCGCAGACATTCAGAGTGGGGTTTACCGTTTCTTCTCACCCATTTCACTTCATTTGTATTTGAACCTCTGTAGCCATCCTGGGACAGGCCTTGCTCAGCCAGGTGCCCAAAGTCAATTCCAGCAAGAAATTTCTGTCTCAAAATGTTTAGTTCCCTAATAGATTTCCCCCCCACCTGTTGGTAACTCTAAAGGTCAGTTCTTTGGTACAGATACTTTTTTAAAAAAATATTTATTTATTATATATACAATATTCTGTCTGTGTATATACTTACAGGCCAGAAGAGGGCACCAGACCTCATAACAGATGGTTGTGAGCCACCATTTGGTTGCTGGGAATTGAGCTCAGGACCTCTGGAATAGCAGGCAATGCTCTTAACCGCTGAGCCATCTCTCCAGCGCCTGCTACAGATACTTTTATACCTGAGAAAGCCACGTCTCTGATGCCAGCATCCCCCTCACACAGCCAGGGCAGGACCCAACAGTGTGGCTGAACCAAAGACACAGTGTGGGAGATAACTATGCCTCCTGCTCTACCACACAGAGTGGCCGCAGTGCACATTGGCCCATTCTCTGTTTAGTGAACTTTCTGGCTAAAGTTATTGGTGTTACGGGAATGTCTAATTCTGTCTCTCTGTCTGTCTCTCTCTCTCTGATCACACATATGACATATAAAATATATATGTTTAATTTTGTTTGATCTAGCATCTCCTTTTGAGCCAGAATCCTGTATGTATCCTGTTTTCATTCATATCAACCATCATCTTGTGACGTGTTTGTCTGGATGCCAATTTGGAGTATGTTGGTGGAGCAAGCCTCTGAGTTTTCTTGGGGTTCGTTGACCTCCTGATCCTGTTCTCTGTCTCTGCTTTTGCCTCCCTTCCTCCATCTCAGCCTTCCTCCATTTTTTTTACCCTAGGAACAGGTAGCCCCTCCTTACTATTTGAATCAAATTCCATATGAAAGCCTGCCTCTTGGGCTCTTGGGATAACTGTTCAGATACAATGCGGGCCCCTCCAAGAGCTTTGCTACAGGGTGAACAATAACAAGGAGAAGCAATGGGCAGTAAATCAAAGGCGGGGTTAGAAAGTGGCCAACTGAGGAGTGGGAGGCAGGCTTGCGAGGGAGACTTTCAAGTCAGGTCTTGCCATTGGCTTCCTTAGCAGGCCTCCCCTGGCTGTTGTTCCCCAGGGCAGGCTAATTGTAGGTTCTGCTTTCCATGAACCACCTAGGTCTGCTTTCAAAGGCGAGTCTTGTGGTGTTTGCCTGCGTTGGAAACGGTGGAGCTAGTCTACGCCCTGCTCAGCAGTGTTCCTGTGGTCTCTGTGTGTTTTGCCCTGGCCCCAAGATCATTGTTCTTTCTGGATGCAGTGCTGAGGTCTTCACTAAATAATGTGAACAACACTTCAAAGCACCAACAGCCTGGGGCTGGAAACAAAACAAAACAAAAAAGCACATGTTCTGTTTTTGTGTCTGCAGCCATAGACAACCCTGAGCCCCACAGCACCGGAAACAGAGGAGCTCTCCGGATTGGGTGTCATTAAAACAGGAGGTGGGTGGGACGTTTTAGCTGAAGAACTTGGGGTTGATTACTGCTGGTGTACACTTAGGTTTCAGGAGTGTCTGTATTTCAGCCTGCTACGATCACCTTCTTATCTCCTGGCTCAGTGTCTTGGGTAGGCCCCTCCCACTTGGTGTCTGTCTAACACCTGCCAGGCCAGGATGCATGCCCTCAACCCCCACCCCCTGCTCAGAGGCAGACGTTTGGCAGAGGCAGTCCACGGAGCAGAGAAAGAGCAGCCAGACACACAGCGAGATCCTGTTTGCTGGTCCTGGACTAGCTTTTTATGCTTAATCTCTTTTCTGGTCCTCTAAAGTTCCATTTCTGTTTAGGGGACATTGAATGCCCCTTGAGGCCTTGTGGGATTCGGGCAGTTACAGGGCAGATTTATTGCCAGTCATGCCTAGGTGGTACTTCTCACCTCTGCCATTCATTCATGATTTTCTCTGCCAAGTTTTGAACATCTAAACTGGATCAAGTAGTAAGTAGGCACTTAGTAAGCAAGCTGTTGTTTTCTGTCTGGGTCTTCAGGGAGCCCACAGTATTGGCTAGGGTCGATTTAATGAGAAGCGTAAGGAATAAAGAGAAATACAGCAGGACCAAGCAAAGGGCCCTACTAAGTTGGGCTTTGAAGGGTGGATTTGAATTTACTGACAGATCATTAAGGACGCTGTTACCGTGTTGAGGGCAGAAAAAAAAGGCCTGAGAGTCTTGGTAGAATATTAAAGGTTGGTTGGTGCACACATGAAGCCAGAGTTTAGGCATGGAGATGAATCTAGAGGCAGGGAATCCTTCATTTTACCAGTCATAGAGAGCTTTCATTTCAGGTCACCAGCTTTGTTTGAGCTATATGTCTGAATACTTCCTATGGATCTCTGAGGGAAATGAAGTAACTTGATAGGTCAGGGCAGACTAGACAGGAAAGTTGGTAGGTGTCACCCTGAGGTAGCTAGCACTAAGCCTGCTGGGCCAGGCTTGCTCAGGCATCTTAGACAGATGCTGTGTTCTTCCCAGTGTGGCCACTGCAGTGTCCATGCGCAGCTTTTGGGTACCCGAGTGCCCTCGGTTCATGGATGTCACCTTCGTCCTGGGCTCTGAAGCTCTTTGGGAAAGGCCGTGGTCTATTATTCCCATCTACTCCAGACACTGGAATGTGTAAGAACACATGGACTCTAGTCTGCTGTGGGCCCGGCTGCCAGCATCTGCCTGTCCTTTACCCACTTCTGTGGGTTTAGAACTCGGGCATGCCTGGACAGGGCTTCTCTGCCAGCACGGTGAGCCAGGAGGCCAGTAAAGGAATGCCACATGGGCAGGGCCAACCTTCATTTCTAAGGCTCAGACTTCTGAGGCCTGGAGAAGCCACATTGCCCTCCTTCCCACATAGCTTAGGCCTGTCCCTGCCCTGACTACAGAGTAACTCAGTTCGGTGTGGAATCTTCCATGAGGGCAAATAAAAGTGATCGCAACTGCTTATTGGTTCTGGCTTAGAACTGTGCCCTTTTATCTGGTGTTTTGAGGTTACAGGAGACCCCAGGAGAGGCTCCTGGGTCAGGCTGCCCCACCCCTGCCTCCCTTCCCACCATCTCCTCTAGGGCATGACCACTCATTCATTTTTAGTTATTTTGGGGATTGCATTTTCTTCCAGTTACAGCTGGAAACCCCAAAACAGGCTCCTGAGGACTCTGTGTTCTGAATTAAGAACATTTGCTGAGAGCGGCCAACTGCATATGGACATTCTCTCCTTTGAAAAACTTTGAAGCCCCCTCTTCCTACCCATGTGGCCCCCAGTGGGGGTGGTGAGTTTGGGGGAGTAGATAGTGGGTTCTGATGCTCTAATGTGAAAGAAAGGCTGAAGCAGCCAGTGGGGTCACCAGTCAGGATCAACAGTGGGGCCCAGCACCTGGCAGGCCAAGGCAGGAGGCTAGGGAGTTGACGGCCAGGCTGCATGGAGACATTGCCAAATATAGATCAATAAAAAGCAGGCCTTTTGTTTTGCCATGCGGCCTTCATAAAGAATTCAATTCTTTCTGTGTTTATTGCCCTTTTATTCACTGTAGCAAATAATTGAAATCAACGTAGTTGTCCATCAACGGATGGATAAGAAAATTTGGTATCTATCTACTTATCATCTATCATCTATATATCTATATACTATACTACCCAGCCATAAAGAAAAATGAAGTTAGATATTTGCAGGAAAATGGATGGACTTAAAGTGTATAATATTAAGCAAGATCACATAATCTCAGAAAGAAAAAGCTCCATTTTCTCTCATACACAGAACCTAGTTAATAGAGAGAGAGAGAGAGAGAGAGAGAGAGAGAGAGTGTGTAAATAAATACCCGTGTGGATAACAGTATAAATGTAGAGAAGAAAAGAATAAAGGTTAAATATGAGGGGATGTGAGGTTTAGTGTGAAACTTCACAGCTATTTCGAACGCTAGTTCTAACCATGCACGGAGTCATGAAGTCATATAGACTTTGGGTCTGGTTAATTATGGTGTGTGATTTGCTTATTTTCAAGTTTTTCTTAATGTGTATGAAAAAAAGAATTTTCCACTTGATGCTTGCATGTCAGTTGTGTGCTGACTTGGAATTGTTGGGAATTTTACCCAGTTCTAAAATCTGTTTCTCCTATCTCCATAGAATAACTTACAGAATTCTCCCTTCCACCTGGGTGGTGGTGGCAAACACCTTTAATCCAAGCGTTTGGGAGGCAGAGGCAGGCAGATCCCTGTGAGTGAGGCCAGCCTGGTCTACATAATGAGTTCCTGGACAGCTAGGGCTGTCACACAGAGAAACCTTGTCTCAAAAAACAGACAAATAAAACAAAACAAAGAACAAAAAAAGAATTCTCCCTGCCAGAGGTCTGCCTTGGGGACAAACAACAGGCTTGGGGAGCAGGAAGGAATGAGGGTTTTTCAGCAGGGATTTTGTTATATAGATGTCCCCTGCTTTGGGTTTTGTTCTTTATAGCTGCCGTTGTGTTTGAATGTGAGGTGCCTGCCCAGGCCCACGTGTATGAACATTTGTCCACAGCTGCTGCTGCCTCCTGGGAGACCGTGAACCTTTAGGAGACAGAGCCTGGCTGGAGGAAGTTTTTAGCCAGCTCTACTTCCTGTGTTGCCACCGTGTTTCCTTCCGGCCAACTTCCTGTTCCTACCACCATGCCCTTCTTGCCATGGTGGACTGTATCCCTCTGGTACTAGAAGTCACACAAGCCCTTTCTCCCTTCAGTCACTTTCGATCAGGGTTCTTTCTCACAGCAACAGGGCTGAGAGACTTGCAGCCTGATTTTTTTTTTTCTGTAATTTACTAAGCACTTGCCTTTTGTTTGTTTCAAGGATATTACAGACCACCTTCTGACTAGCACACTTTTGCCAAGATGTAAAGTTCCTACTTGCATCCTCCTTTCACAAAAGGAGCCGTCTGCCTCCAGGCCTTTCCTTCTATAGGACTGTGTCCCCTCACAAGCCCTTCCTCTCTGCAGTTGCTTCTCATCATGTATTTGGTCACAATGACCAGTGACTGATGCAGACTGTCCTGGGCTTCCGTCCCCATGCCCCAGTATTTAACCTGGAAGCCAAAATGGCAATTCTGTTGTGCAGAGTTCAGCAGGGACTGCTTTTGCTCGTGAGTGGAAACGAGGGTGCCCAGAATAAGAGGTCATGGCGTGAGAGCCTTCATGATGAAAGAGAGGACACTCATCCTCGAAGAGGTTCTGTTGCTAGTTGGGATGGAGCCTCCCATTAAAGGAAAGCCCTGTAATTAGAAATTCTACTTCGAAATGGGACCTGCAGCTGGAGCAGCTGTAGACTCTGCGCTGCATTCCTGGATCCTAAAGAAGGGGATGCTGGAGCCAGGGTACCCACCTGATAGTAAGTGGGTGACTCTGCAGGTGACCATCTGTACTGAGGGTGTGGTCAACACCCCCGTTTGCAGGGTCTGGGAATTAATGCATATACAGCCGATTCCCTCTTCACTGGCTCCGTGTTTTCAACCGCACCCTCTTGGTCCCTTCCTTCTTTCTCACTGTTTCTTTTTTTAAATATTTATTTTTATTTCATTTGCATTGGTGTTTTTCTTGGATGTATGTCTCAATGAGGACATCAGATCCCCTGGAACTGGAGTTACAGAGGTGAGCTGTCATGTGGATGCTGGGAATTGAACCTGGGTCCTTTGGAAGAGCAGTCAGTGCTTTTGACCACTGAGCCATCTCTCCAGCCCCCCTCCTTCTTTCTTTCTGATCTCAGTATCCCTTCATCCCCCGCCCCCATGCCAAACTTCTTTCTGAGTACTGAACTCAGGCCCTTGCACGTGCTAGCCAAGTGTGATATAGACATGAGCCATCATCCTCATGCCTCAGTACCAAACATCCTTAAAATGTCCCCTCCAGCCAAGAGTGGTAGTGCACACCTACACTCCCAGCACGTGATAGGCAGTCAGGAGGGTATCAATCCAAGGCTCCCTAGTGCAAACTCCACGTCAAAAGACAACGGCACAAAAGCTCTCTTTTCATTCTTTTTCACGGCACAGCCTGTTTACTTTCACTTTTATCTGGCCACCAAAGGAGAGGCTGGGTCAGGGACAAGACAGATATAGGGGCCCAGTCAGTGGCTGGGTTTTCCCCAGGATCGCTGTCTCAACAGACACATCCACTCTCTGGTTTATAGCTAGGCTAATTTAATTTTCAGCTCAGAGGCCACCCCCCATTTGGTGGTAATCTCCGATAGTTAATGAGCTAGAAGGAGAGCCAGCCTATGGGACGGTGTCTCACTCCTCGCCTCAGTGGCTTAGCAGCGCTGATTTATTAGCCGTTTGTTCCTGGTGTGAGTGGGCCCGGGCAGTCTGGCACAGCTTCCTGATTCTCCCCTCGTCTAAAGACCCTCTGAGCTCTGGCTTCTGGCCTTAGCTTTTGGACCTCTCTCTTCCTCTCACAGCTGGGGTGGGGTAGAAGGAAGGAGGAGAGCCCTGGACATAGAGAGCCTCAGACTGGCTCATCTGCCCAGCCAGCCTGCAGTGCCTGTGAAAGTCCTCCAGTTCCAGTTCTTTATTTTAGAAGTGTCTGTCTGTCCAGCCAAGCAAGCATTGAGCAATTCTGGCCTGAAATTCTGTCTCAACATTTGGGCAAGTGTTTGTCTTCTGTAGGACAATGACACACTTGAGAAAAGGGGGAAAGCCTGTTCTGTGGAGTGGGAACTCAGGAACTGAGGTCGGCAAAGCTGCGGGCTTTTAGCTTTGTGACTACTGGCTGTAGGGAAGGCCATTTAGCTTCCACTTCTTATATTAATCTGTCTTTCTTATGCACATGTACACACAGTCCCACTCTGCTTAATGATGTTCTGATCAGTGGCTTATTATGCCATCTCCTCCTT
The DNA here is from genome assembly GCA_001685075.1 of Bramus lutescens. Classification (NCBI taxonomy): domain Eukaryota; kingdom Metazoa; phylum Chordata; class Mammalia; order Rodentia; family Cricetidae; genus Bramus; species Bramus lutescens. The sequence goes on along the minus strand of LOEQ01000087.1, from coordinate 389,330 downwards.
TGTGTCAATATCTGAACACACTTAATACCCGGATGGTTCAGCCCAGGATCTACTGAAGTCACACGGGACTCCTGTCACATATATAGCCTGTTAATAACTAACCCCTACTGTATGGACATACCATCTCAAATATGTCCTCATGGACATGAATGTGTAATCCCATTTATATATGTATAAATGTATATGCATGCCATTTGTTTCATCATCACATGTGGTCCTTACAAACAACATTAATTTTCAATCAAGCCTTTTCAGGTTTGATTGGCAGGTAGGGAGTACAGCGAACTTTAGAAAGGTTGGTGGTAATGGATGGGTCAGAGGGTGCTGGTGATATTTGTACATTTTGATCTCATAGGTTGACCCCCCTTCTAACTTATTAACTATCTCAGATTACCAGCACGTGGGGAGTGGCCCTTCTTAGAGCCATTGCCTTGAGGTGGAGATGACCCTAGAACTTCAGCATTCTAGAGTCTGAGTTTTGCTCCTTCATTTGCCTGGTATTGGATTTGGGGACCAGGAGCCTGCCCTCCCTGAGCTGCACCATCCCCATCTTTAAAAGGAAAGAACCAGAGGATCCTCTGGGGTCCATCCTTTGCACACCTCATCTGCAGGGCTCCATGGTAACATGGCTGATGTAGGGTAAGCCTGCTTCTTCCTTGCCAGAGGCAGACTGCTGTGTTTCTGTAGCGGGGACTTCGAGTATCACACTGGGCAGTGTCTTTGAGATTTGGCCAAATGGCAGACCTCGTCCTTTCAAAGCTTAGTAAAATGCAGAGCCCCCAGCCTCACACAGAACACATGAGAATGAGCTGAGCCTGTGGGCTTCAGTGTGGTGGGATCCGAACACTCGGACAAATCCGTCCACTCTGGCCTCTTCGCACCTTGAGCAGGCAATTGGCCAGCAGCCAACTGGTACGCTGACATCAGGAGCTCTTATCCTGTGTCTGTGTTCCCCCCCTAAAACTGAGGAACAACCTCCATTTATTTGCTGCAAAAAGGTCCTCTGCTTTCTCAGACTCTGTAGCTCCCAAAGGCTGAGGAACTCTGGCCCAGGGCATGGAATTCAGTTGCTGTCATTAGTTTCTTTTTGGTTTTTTGTCCCCTGCCTCATCCTCCCTACCCTTTTTGTCCAGCAAAAGTCTTGCTTTGTAGCATAGCTCAAGATTTTCTCCATCTAGAAATCCTCCTGCCTTCAGGTTCCAGGCTTATCCCACCATGCCTGGCTGCATATCCTCTTTGCCTGCTGTAATATTTAATGAATCTCATTTCTTTTCTTCACAGACGGGAGCTCTGGTGGCTATGCCTTCCCCTTTATGACAGACGGTGTCCTTAAACCATGAGAAAAAAAACAGACCCTCCCTTCCTCTTTTTTTTCTTTTTTTGCAGGGGGCGGGGGTGAGTTTTGAGACAGAGCTTCTCTGTGCAACAGTCCTGGCTGTCCTGGAACTCTCTGTAATCCAGGCTGGCTTTGAACTCATGGAGATCCACCCGCTTCTCCCTCCCAAGTGCTGGGACTAAAGGCGTGTTGCACCGCCGCCCACCTTTCTTAACCTGTTCTTAAAGCAGCAGTCTAGGCACGACTAACCCACAGCCTTGTGGAGATAGGGTCACACTGAATGACACTAGCCAAGGAGACTGGAGCGGGGCCTCTTCACACAGTGCTTGGTCCTGGGCTGTCTGTCACTTGGGCATTTGACACCTCAGGATGACAAGTTAACTCTGTGCATTTAGCAAACCCAGGGGAGCTTTCAGTTTGATTTGTTTCCCAAATGTGCTAATGGGGCTGAGGAAAGCCAGGCTCTGATCCCTCCTTTAGGTGCTGTTTACTTATGGGCTTAGTGTGTGTTCTCAGCCCAAGGACTTGGGAGTCCTGGCGACACTTAGAAGTTTGATCTGGCTTTGTCAGAGCCCAGAGAACCTGGAGGCTCAGTGGCGCCTCTCTGAGGGAGGCAATCACTGACTCATGCCGGACCCCCCACCCCCAACCCCCAGTATGCCCAAAGGGCTTTGCAGCAACTTGATAGGGTAGGGCATTGGTCTGCTGTCCATTTCTGCCTGTGTTCACTCTTGGGCCAAGAGCCCAAATCTTCTCAGTCCATGATCTTTCCTGAATGACTCCATCCTCAAAACTTCTGGGGAAGGGACCCTGCTCCTTCTCAGGTGGATGAATTCCGAGCACACAGGTGTCATACCCTCTGACAGTTTCCTTAAGACCTTCTGCCTAGCTCTTCTGCGGTGGCTTTCCCCTCTTCCAAAGTTGTTTTTGAATGAGTTGACCCATTGCCAGCACACCACTCCCCCAGCCCCGCTCCAGCACATGCCTTTGGGCTCACACCATTTCATTTATTTTAATATAGTTCCTTGGGAAGGTCCATAAAGGGTTTGGGGTGTGTGTGTGTGTGTGTGTGTGTGTGTGTGTGTGTGAAGCAAAGCATATAGAATATGACACTAAAAGGTGTTCAATAGTGAGTGATGCAAAGAGGAATCAGGAACTGGCCGCATTTGGTGCCTCTACAGTGACTATGGCTTTTCAGGCTTTGGGAGAAGGATGAGCTGCAAGTGCAGAGTCTTGCTGTGTAACACAGCTCTGGATTTTCTCCAACTCAAAATTCTCCTGCCTCAGGTTCTACGGACATGTCACCACGCCTGGCTATACACCCTTCTTGCTTGCTGTAATATTTAATGACCCACATTCTTCTCAGACGAGAGCTCTGGTGGCTATGAATTCCCCTCTATGATGGACGCCTGACTGGGCGAAAGAAAAGATGACTGTCGTGGTACTGAGACGAGAGGCTGGCAGCTGGCATACACACAACTAAACCTCAAAGTTTGTCCAGCTTTTTTTTTGTTACAGGATAAGGAAAGGAAGAGAGATGACAGAAGAGAAGAGGAAGGGAGGAGAGGGATGAAGGGCCATGACTCATGTTCCAAGACAGACCAAGACTACATAAAGGGTTTTTATCTCACCCATTGTTAGTGAAGGAAATAGGCGAATCTTACCACTTTACGGGAAAAGTCAAAGGATTTGTAAGTTTCCTTGCAGTAAAGGAATATTGACATAAATTTACGAATGGACAATGAACTTTGTCATAGAGAGGTGGGAAGGAAGATCCATGGAGCGTGGGCCCGAGGCTTGGTCTGCATCTCCATGTTCAAGACTTCCACCCCGTTGGGAATTCCCAAGTCACCAAAGCTGGAATCTTAATGCACAACTTTCGAGTGGAGATATCTCTTAATGTTTTCTTATTAATTCCTTTAAATTTTTTTCAATTCCTTTCTGTCCTTCTGTATTTATATATTTATTTTATACTAGTCATTAACAGACCCATGGTAGTGATAGTCCATTAAAACCTCAGATCTTCAGAAGACCCTCCTGGTGTCTCCTCCACCCCTAAGATGTCATTCCATGTCCCTCACCGCCTGCATTGTGGGACTTCTCATTGGCTCTGAGGCCAAAGTTAGATTCTACCTGCCGCTTGTTTGTTTACTCTTCATTCCTCTAACAATCATTCATTCTTGTTAGTGTGCAGGCAAGACACACAGCCCGGTCTTGGGACTCCCTGAAGACAGTCATAGCAGTGGGACAAAAGCTACGGCAGGGCATGTGTGCTTGTTAGGGGGGGTAGCAGTTACTAAAGGGACCAAGGGCTGCATACAGATCATTAGCTTGTTCCTGGAGGTAGAAGGTCTCAGGGGAGCAAGGAACATCCTGATGCCTTGAAGAAACAGCTCTGAGCTGGTCTGAATGGTTTGGGGAGGGAACTGCTACAGAGCTAGCTCTCAAAGTCTTCCAGTACTTCTCACTTGGAGAAAGGCCATGTGGCCAGAGAACATTTGATAATCATGTTTAAAACACAAGGAAAGGCTTAGAAGGTTTTGAGATTTGTCTTTTAAAAAGACATCTGCAGAAACAGCAAGTAGAAGTGATGGGCAGGGTGGGGAGGGCAACCTCAGCTTGCTTCCCAGCATTGATGGGGAGGAAGTAAGAGACAGTTCCTTCTCTGAACCTGGTGTCTAGTGTTCACAGGTAATCTCAGCACCGGGAAGGCTGAGGCAGGAGGATCATGGGTCCTGGGTCAGTGCGGGCTGCAAATCAAGTTCCGGTTATTGAGAGAGATGGGGCTATACAGTAAGGAAGAAAGGGAAAGAGAGGTAGAAGTTCCTTTCCTAAGCCAAAAATGAGTTCCCATGGCCTGACAATAGAAATTCAGGGTGCCTCAAATGGCATGTTCTACCATCAACATGGTGACATATGCTTTTATTGTCACAGAACCCTGTCGTAAATCAGTGCATTTCCAGATACACTCCTGGGGACATCAGCACAGCAGGCGGGTTAGGCGGATTCTGCTATAGGTCTGAGATGCTATCTGATGACATTCTTTAGGCTTGGTGGCAGGTGCTGGCGTGCTAAGTTAATACATTCTAGAGGTCTTATCTGATAATCAAAAGAATAGCAGTCTAAATGTAGAGGTGAGCGATAATTGGCTACCGAGAATAAAGATAGCCCAAGATTATTTAGGCTTTTAATCTGCAGCATTTCAATTTCTCCTAGTCACAAAATTCAAGTCAGTCAGTCTCCAGTCTCCAACATAAGTGTAGCATTTCCCAGAAACTTAGTTTCATCTTTGTGGGTTCTTTTCCCCATCTTGAGCCATATATGGGCTTGATTCATTGGGAGGCCACATAAGCAGTATTCGTGGAGGGGTTTCCTGCCTATAAAATAGCCCTCCCAGAAGTTGCCTCACTAACTCATCCTCCTTAGAGATCCTGCTGTTTAAACGACAGTCTGTTATCCTCTTGCTACTGTCCTAGTCTTGATCATCTTAGCCTGCCATCGCCTGATGGCTGCCTGGGCATGCAAACTGATGTCGAGAACAACCCGAACAGAATGGGGCATCCCTACAGCCATCTTCTTCGCTGTCACTAACTGTAGCCTTTTATGAGTTTGAACCAGAGGGCATAGCTTATTACCGGCCGACACTTGCTGGCTGTTTGCTCATGCTTCTCAAGTAGCATAGATTCTCTGATCTCAGAGCACACTTACTCTTTGCTCTTGATTGACATTCAAGCCCAGGACCTTCTTAATGTTGATGACCTCTTAATGTAATTGTGTCACTTAATGTAATGGGAGTGGTGATACATAAATGTGTCATCTTTGAGAGTTGGAGGCTGAGGCCTCATGATAATTTATCCTTCCAGGTTGCCCCCAATTCTCTTTACATGTCTGCCCCATGACCTTCCATTCTGAGCTGTAAGCATAGCTCACTGCTTCCTTTTGGATTCCTTGACAGCTTGCAAGTGCTCACTGGTATTTTGCTATCTTATTTCAAAGATAGATATCTTTAAAATTCACAGTCTAGGGGCTAGAGTGATGGCTCAGCGGTTAAGATCACTGAGTGCTCTCCCAGAGGACCGGGTTCAATTTCCAGCACCCACATGGCGGCTCACAACAGTCTGTAACTCTAGTTCTAGGGGTCCCAACACCCACGGCAAAACACCAATGCGCAAAAATACAAATAAATAAGTTAAAAACAAAACAATTCATAGTCCAGTAAGTACAAAGCAAAATATGGGAGGCAGTCAGACGATGAGATGTTGTAAAATATTTTGCTTTCAGATACATAGGCTTAGGACTCAGCAGTTCGGAGCATTGCTTGTTCTTCCAGAGGACTGAGTTCAATTCTCAGCACCTACACAATGGCTCGTGTCCAGTTGCAGGAGAGTCCAATATGCCTTCTGCCCTCCAGGAGCACCAGACAGGAAAGCAGTGCACAGGCATCTATGCAGGCAAAACACCCAGATTAATAAAATAAGAAAGATATTACAAACCAGACACATGGCCTTTTAAAAATAAGTTACCAGGCTAGTTTTTCAGTGAGCCTTGTGCAAGGCAAAGAGCTAATCTCTTGTCATCCTTAGCTCCCTCAGTAACTGTGTGGTCATACTGGATTTCCTTGTTGTGGCTACTTTTGTTCTCTTGGAGTGGGTGTGGGGGCAGGGTGAGGATGCTCGCTTTTGAATGCTGAGGAGATGCTGGAGATTTTATCTCAGGACTCACCAGTTAGGCAACACCACCTTCTAAAGAGTTTCCATAGGATACAATCAGTGATGACGGGACATAGTCATGTCCCATACAATATTTAGCAATCGCTTCAGCCAGCAAAACTCTCCTTTCTTCTGTCTTCCAATGTGAAATATACCTAGCAAATTGAAGTCTGTAGTGGTCTGTTGAAAATCCACTGAGCTTCTAGAAATCATGGTTGACTGCAGCAATGGAAAAGTGAGCCTGGATGGGGTGGGGAGTCTTTTTCTCCAGCTGAAGGCCGATTCTAGGGAGCTTCCAATCATAGTAAGCTGAAAGTGGTCTCTCATCTAGGAGGAGCCTGGCTGGGGCTTCCAGTGGCTGTTAACCTAAGAGCTTTCCTGGGTCAGCTTCAAGTGCACAGATAAACCAACCCGGACATAAACCAGAGAGAAGTTGTGCAAGATGGGAGACTCACCTGGTCCTTGGTCCTCAGTTAGCAGTGCTTCCAGGTTTCACATCTCCTGGGGTTGCTGTGTTGGAAAGTGTTTCTCTTGTTTTCTAGAATGATCTTGGGTCCTTTAAAGTCAGTGATAAGAGGACTGGACTTGCACTCACTTCCCTGAACCTGCCTTCCTTGTAGACTTTTGGTTGGTAAACAGAAAAAGGTGGGTGGGATGGTTGCTTGGTGAACAGAAGGGGTTGGGGGAGGATTAGCCATTATCTCCCACTTAACTTCCCAGGAGGGAGAAGGGAGCTCACTGGTGGCTTGGATTATGACTTTTCACCAGCCTCTCATGGACCTCTGTCGCCACACTCCTATCTGCTGTATTAAAAGCTGCTCCTCCCCATGTCCTTTATGGCTGTCGCCCTTCCTGGGACTGAGAAAGGGAGGACATGGAGTGAAAAGGGGTTCCAGGAAATCGGGACTCTTTCAAATGTTTGTTTTTCAATCAGTCTTTGAACTGAAGTACTGAACCCGTGCAGTGTCTCCAGTTGTCCATCCCTCACCCCAGAGCTAGGAGCCATCAGAGGGAATGAGAATAGCCTACCCCCACCCACCCACCTTGAGAGAATTCTGTTGCTTTCAGAGCTCATCCGCCTACAACTATGTTGGATAGGAGGAGAAGGAAGGAAGGAAGGAAGGAAGGAAGGAAGGAAGGAAGACAAGCAAGCAAATGGAGGGACAGATGTTTCTATTTCGCAGACCTGGACCACGACCTCTTTTCTTGCTACTACAACCAGACAGCTTACACGTGGGTGCCTAGATCTGAGGTTATCTGACACTGACCTTCCCCAGTCACATCTCCTGCAGTCTATCTGATTCCTCTCCCACCCCAGGAGCATCTTACTCAGCCATCGAATGTTGATGCTTTCTGCTTATAATCTACTAGCTTATGCCAACCCAGTGCTGGCAGTAGGGGAAGACAGATGTGAAGGCCATTGTCAGGGTTACTTACACAACTTGTAAGCTGATCCCTGAATTAAAGAACAAGTTCTTATACTATGATTATTGCCATTGTCTGCCTGTAGGTGTCTGTGTGTTCCTGCTTGTACGTGTGGATGTTGAAGGACAACCTTTGGGAGTTGGTTCTCTCCTTCTATGTTCAGTTTCAAGAGATGAACTTAGGTCATGAAGCTGGGGGCAGTCACCTCCTGAGCCATCTCACTGGTCCAGATCCGTTCATGTGTATACATTGGGAAAAGCGATTCCAAAGCCTGGCATGGTTGGTTCAAGGTCCCAGCCTGGTGCACAGGCAGGCCAGGAACAGAAGTTCAGGGTTTCTTAGGCTAGTGGGCCACTGTGTAGAGAAGCTGGCTTCTGTTCCGCCTGTGTATGTGGGGTCAGGTGGGATGGGACATTACTCAGCAATTTCCATTGGCTCTTTGTTGACCAGAGATACCCAAGGGGTCTGCAAACACACACAAGCACGCACACGCGTGTGCGCGCGCGCGCACACACACACACACACACACACACACACACACACCACAGCAAACTGCCTAAGCTTGGCTCCTAGTAGGAAGGTGAAGTCACAGGACTGGGTCTGCACCCACCCTGGGTATTTCTGACTCTAGGGACCAATCACTGTGTGGTGAAACTCTGCACGTAGGATCTTGGGCCATTCTCTTCTCTCTTCTGGGTCTCTCTCCCTTTTTTCTTTTGCTTTCTGTAGTCTGCTGTCCAGAAGAATCTTATGTCTTTTTTCCTAATGATTTTAAGGTTTCTTTTCCCCGGGAAACAGGACACAGATCCCTCAGCTTTTGCAAGATTTGCCCCTCTTCAGGCCTCAGTGAGACCCAGTAAACAGAAACAGAAGCCTGGGGATCTGGAATACAAAAGCCCATTAGCTTTTCACTCCCCCTTCCAAGGCCCAGCCCCTTCCCGGAACAGGAACCACCCCTTTTGTGAGCTGGGCCTAAGACCCAGGCAAAGGCCTCAAGAAAAGGGGGCTCCAGCTGCCCGGCAGTGAGATG
>LOEQ01000087.1:342204-355505 GCA_001685075.1 Bramus lutescens | reverse complement strand
AGAATAGCTACATCAGCTTGTTTCTTAGGTCCATTTGATTGGAAAATTTTTTCCCAGTCTTTTACTCTGAGGCAATGTCTGTCTTTGAGGTTGAGGTGTGTTTCTTGTATGCAGCAGAAAGGTGGATTCTATTTTTGTACCCAATCTGTTAGCCTGTGTCTTTTTATACGCGAGTTGAGTCCATTTATATTAGGGGATATAAATGACCAGTGATTACTAGTTCCTGTTATTTTAGTTTTCATTGCTGGTGATGTTATTATGTGTGTTTTCCCTTTCTTTGGGATTTGCTGTTGTGAGACATCTATTGTTTGTGTTTTTGTGGATGTGCCTATCTTCCTTGGGTTGGAGTTTTCCTTCTAGCACTTTGTGTAGGGCTGAATTTGTAGCTAGGTATTGATTAAATCTGTTTCTGTCATGAAATATCTTGTTTTGCCCATCTTTGGTCATCAAAAGTTTTGCTGGGTATAGTAGTCTGGGCTGGCATCCATGGTCTTTTAATGTCTGCATAACACTTGACTAGGACCTTCTGGCTTTCATTGTTTCCATTGAGAAGTCAGGAGTAATTCTGATAGGTCTGCCTTTATATGTTACTTGGCCTTTTTCCTTTGTAGCTCTTCATATCCTTTTTTTTATTCTGTATGCGTAGTGCTTTGATTATTATGTGGTGAGGGGATTTTTTTTTGATCCAGTCTATTTGGTGTTATGCAAGCTTCTTGTACCTTCATAGGCATATCTTTCTTTAGGTTGGGAAAGTTTTCTTATATGATTTTGTTGAATGTATTTTCTGTGCTTTTGAGTTGGACTTCTCCTTCTTCTATACATATTATTCCCAGGTTTGGTCTTTTCATGGTGTCCCATATTTCCTGGATATTTTATGTTAGCTTTTGTTAGATTTAATGTTTTCTTTGGCTGATGAGTCTATTTCCTCTGCTGTATCTTCAGTGCTTGAGATTCTCTCTTCCATCTCTTGCATTCTGCTGTTTATGCTTGCATTTGTGGTTCCTGATTATTTTCTCATAATTTCTGTTTCTATAATTCCCTCGGTTTGTGTTTTCTTTATTGTCTCTATTTTGGTTTTCAAGTCTTGAATCGTTTCTTTCATTTGTTTGATTGCTTTTTCTTTGTTTTCTTTATGGGATTTGTTGATTTCTTCCAATTTTTGGTTTGTCTTTTCCTCCATTTCTTTGAGGGAACTTTTCATTTCCTCTTTAAGTGCCTCAAACATTTTCTTAAAGTTATTTCTTAGGTCATTTTCTTCTACTTCATATATATTTGGGTGTTCAAGTCTTGCTGTTTTAGAACCTCTAGATTTTATTTGTGTTGTGTTGTACTTTGTGGTGTTGGGTATGTTCTTTACCTTGTCTACCCATCTTTTCTTCTGATTGGTGTAATTGGGGCTGCGTCTCTGGTGATCAATCTTCCAGGTGACAGTGGATCCAAGGCTCAGATGGTTGCTTCTTGTGGTGCAGTCGGGGCCATGGTTTCAGTCACCCTGGAGGTGACTTGGTGTTCCTGGAGGTCACTTGGTGTCCCACGTCATTTGGGCCTGCTCCCGCTCAGTTCACTGCATTGGGCCTGCTCTGGCAGAGGTCTCTGGCTCATACTTACTCCCTCAGTGGCTCCCTTGTACCTGTTCCTGTCGAGGTCACTGCCTCTGGCCTGCTCCAGTTGAGGTCACTGGTTCAGGCCTGTTCCCACAGATGTTGGTGGCATGGGCCTGCTCCTGTAGAGTTCCCTGGCTTGGGCCTGGTCCCACAGAAGTCTCTGGCTTGGGCCTACTCCCTCAGTGGTTGCTCCCTTCTCTTTTCATGGCTTTAACTATTTTCCTTTGTTTTTGATTATTTTGTATATCTGTACAATTAAATAAAATCATATCCACACCCATTCTCTTCCTTCAATGCCTCCATAACTCCTAAACCCCACACTCCATTTCTTCTTTTTAAATGATCTGGTGATCACTAGCTCTGCCTGTGCATGTATGGGTGTGGGGCATCCTTGAGGCTCTTCCAAGAAGCTCACTCTTTTTTACAATAGTTCACTTTCCTGGGATCTAACTGGGATTTCTTGAGAACTGCATTAGTTTCCTCTGAACATGTCCCTGTCCCCAAGGATCGAAGTAATCCTACCAGTTTTAATCCTCTGGGTTTACTAGCTCAGCATTGTCATAGCAAGTACCAAACTCCCAACATAGCAACCTTTGGGAGACACATTCTAATCACACCCAAGCAATTGCAGCATCCAATGGGACGCCGTTCAGCCTCCAGAGGAAGAGAATGTAGAATCTCAGTGCAGCACAGTCAACCTAGAGACACAATAAAAGGTGAGATGAGCAGACCACCACAGTAACCATACTGAACCGGGTGTGTTAGCACACACTTAATCCCTGCACTCAGGGGACGGAGGCAGACAGACACAGTGAGTTCCAGCCCAGCCAGGGCCACATAGTAAAACCCCATATCTCTTTCTCTCTCAAAACAAACAAACAAACAAACACCCCAAATGCAAAACAAAAACAAACAAACATAAAAACCATTTTGACTCCTTCAAGATAACTAGCGCAGCCAGAGTCCTGGGCAAAGCAAAGAGAACAGCGGATGATTACCAAGAGCTTTGGCTTGAAGGGACTTTTTAATTTAATGAACACCGAGTTTCAGTTTTGCAAGCTGAAGACTTCTGGGGATTGATGGTGGAAATGCCTTCAGAACAGTGTAATCATACTCAATACCACCAAATTGTGTACTTGGAATGAGTCACAGAATACATGTGGATATGTTCTAAGAACGAAACAAACAAAACAAAGGAACTGAAAGAAAATAGAACAGCTACAGAGGAGGTTGCTTAGGCATGTGCCTCTGCACCAGTCCTAAGCTCAGTGTGTGCAGCAGCTCCTGTCTCCACTGGACAGGAGAGACATGCCTCGTCTGATGAAATCCCTGCTCCTCAATGTTTGAGATCAGCATGCCAGTACAGAAGCCAGAACTGCTCACAGTAACCACCAGTATGAGAAGCAGACAACTCAGTGCAGACTTAGAGCACCAAATAAGGAATGTATAAACATCTAACAAAGGCAAATGGAGGGACGTGCAGGAAGGCTAGCCCATGAAGCCTCAGAGAGGGAAATGTGAGTGTGTAGAATTGTATCGACCAGAGAGCTTCCAGTGCCAGGTGGAGGAGGAGGCTTGAGGCCAGGCTCTAGAAGGTGACGTTTATAGGAGATTTGTGTCATTGCTGAGCCTCATGGGGGCCATTAATGCATTAAGGACCCCACTGTCAGTGCAAAAAGACCCTGAGCAAGGATGAAGAAGTTGCTAGAAACCCTAGAAGTAGCAGTGACCAACCACTGAGAAATATAGTCACCCCTGCCCCAAAAGTCTCCCTCCTGTGATGCCCTTTTCTGGTCACTGCTCAGGCTCAGGACTCAGGTTGGATTCCTTTCAGTCATAACCTTCCTGACTTCTCCGAGTCACCCACTTTCTCCCAGTTACAGTAGATCACCTACTCTCAACTGCCTGGCTCCCACCTCTGGGCTTCTGTTTATATAGAGCCCATGACAGTGTCTCATGCTTCTGCGCGTTAATCTCAGGTATTGTGACTGCATTGCAGTGGGGGTTTCGCTAGACACAAAATCAAGAGGCTTAACTTTTAAGGTTCTGAAGTCATTCCCCATCCCTCAACCCCCACTTCACCCTCTGTCCACATCTCGGAGTCTCAGTTCTTGCACGTGCAAGATCAAGACACGAGCTCTGGGATCTACAGGCGCCATTCAGATAGCATCTGCTCATTCCTCCTTGTTACTCTATCAATAGCATAGACATCAAAAGCATAGACCAGGATCTGTGAGGTGCGACTGAACACCAGCTTGACTGGGTGCATTCAAACCTGTCGGTTGCTGGTGGGGCGGGGCACCGATGCTCTAGCTTGGCTCTATAGAAATCATGTCTTACAGAGAAGAGCTTCAGGATGAAAGAAGTCACTTGACAAAGTGGAGATGGAGTACTGGTTGGTCTGGCTCGATGGCCTGGTGCTTTGTGCACACTCAAGCTGCTGTCACACACAGCACAGCCCCAGGTCATTCTCAAGGGCAACAGACTATAGCCCAGCACGTAGAGGTGGCTCCATGAACGAGACTGATTACTGTGAATGATAAAGAATGGGGGCAAGTCTAGAGATAAGTCATGAGCCCACTGCTCATTGGAGGAAATATAGCAGGTGGTGAGGTGTCTGCTCTTGATGGCCTGGTCAGGAAAGGAGGAAGTCCTGTTGTTCTAGACAGAGCTCAAAACAATTGCAGAGCCCAGTGGTGGTGGCACACGTACTTGGGAAGCAGAGGCAGGCGGATCTCTGTGAGTTCGAGGTCAGCCTGGTCTACAAGAGTTAGTTTCAGGACACACACTACAGAGAAACGTTGTCTCTAAAAAAACAAACAAGAAAAAAAAGTAAGAAAGAAAGAAAAAGAAAAGAAAAAAAATGCAGAATCCCCGAGGCAGGAGGCAGGAAAAGACTTGATTTGCCTGGTGATTGAGGGAAACATATTGGTCAGATGGTGTGGCATTGGCCTGTGCATTAGTGACTTTCAATTGTTGTGATAAAACCATGACTAGAAGCAACTTATGNGAAGCAGAGGCAGGCGGATCTCTGTGAGTTCGAGGTCAGCCTGGTCTACAAGAGTTAGTTTCAGGACACACACTACAGAGAAACGTTGTCTCTAAAAAAACAAACAAGAAAAAAAAGTAAGAAAGAAAGAAAAAGAAAAGAAAAAAAATGCAGAATCCCCGAGGCAGGAGGCAGGAAAAGACTTGATTTGCCTGGTGATTGAGGGAAACATATTGGTCAGATGGTGTGGCATTGGCCTGTGCATTAGTGACTTTCAATTGTTGTGATAAAACCATGACTAGAAGCAACTTATGGAAGACTTTGTTTGGGTTTACAGTTCCATAGGGATAGGGAGGTGACGCTGAGAACTCACATCTTCAATGACAAAGACAAAGCAGAGAGGGAGAGAGAAAGGGAAAGGAAGAGAGAGAGGTGAGAAGGGGAAGGGGAGGGGGAGGGAGAAAGGAGGAGGGAGAGGGAAGGGAGAGAGGTGGAAGAAGAGAGACAGAGGGAGACGCAAACTGGGTAGATACCAAATCTTTGAAACCTGCTTGCCTGCCTCCGGTGATGTACTTCTCCCGCAAGAAGGCCACACATCCCAAACAGTACCACCAACTGGGTACCAAGTGTTCAATTCCTGAAACTATGGGTTGAGTCTCATTTAAGTCACCACAGTCTATACTTCAGTATTTGGTGGCTGAGGCAGGAGGATCATGAATTTGAAACCAGTCCAATCTATCTATAGGGAAAAAAAAAGCAAGCAAACAAACAAACAAAACAAAAAACATGGCCGGAGATCAGCCAGCGAGGGAAGAGAAGTGGATTTGCACAAAGTTCATGTTTGACCCTAGGCAAAGGATTTTGCTTTTTAAAAAAGGTTCACTTAGTTTTATGCGTATGACTGTTTTGCCTGCGTGAACATGCATGCCTGATGCCCGTGGAGCCCAGAAGAGAGTGCTGGGTCCCCTGGAGTTGGAGTTAGAATGTTTGTGAGCTACCATGCAGACACTGGGAAACAAACCAGTCCTCGGCAAGATCAGCAAATGCTCTAAACTGTTGAGCCCCCTCTCCAGCCCCACCTGTTATAAAGTCTATATCCAAAGAGGGGCATGCTCCTGTTTCTGCTTCTAAAACCATCACATGGCCATGCTGTGGCCACACACACAAAGCCAGCAGAAGCTCTGGAAATCGTGCGTACTGCTGAGGTTTGGTGTTTCCCACACTATTTTGCTGGTGTAGCCTCCTTCCTCTCTAGGAGCACTTTGAGGCTTTAGGATCGTGCTCAGGAGAGACCCTATGGTGTGTGTACAGGTCATGAGTTTAATGTTCCAAAGGTTTTGGGCATCCAAATGGAAATCTTGCAAGTTTTCTAAGAGGTTTTAATAAAAAGGGAAACAATAATGTCTGCTATGGAGTCCATACTATTTGGCATTCCCAGGCAAAGGGCCTTTTTTTTAATGATTTATTTATTTTTACTTTATCTGCATTGGTATTTTGTCTGCATGTATGTCCGTGCGAGGGAGTCAGATCCCCTGGAGGCAGAGTTACAGGCAATTGTAAGCTGCATGTGGGTGCTGGGAATTGAACCCTGGTCCTCTGGAAGAACGGCCAGTGCTCTTAACTGCTGAGCCATCTCTCCAGCCCCGCAAAGGGTTATTTTAATCATCTTCATTTTCCAGTTAAGTGAAGGGGTGCTTTAGTCCTGGATCAACTCCCTGCAGTTGCAGGGGCTCCTTAGCTTCCATGATGTAGGCAGGTTCCTGAGTTTTAACATGGGGAGTCTTCACACACCGCCCTCTCCTAAAGATTCTCCCTGGAGTCACAGAGAATAATGAGGTCCTCCTACCATGCAACCTTTTCTTTTGTTTCTAAAAAGCCTGAGAGTGCTTTCTGGTACGCTTACACAAGGTCAATGCATCCTTTCTAACTCACTAATTCCCTTAAAAGCAGGTTATAAAAACAGTAGACCTGGCCCTCGGGTGCCCTGGCTTCTTGTTTCCCTGGATTTCTGTCTGGCACTGGGGTGTTTCCGTCTCTCCACCCTATTCTAACACAGCTGAGAAGCCTCTCAGAAGCCAAACACAGTGTACTGTCTGGTCGTGAGCTTTCTAAAACCGAGCCAAACAGACCTCATTTCTTCTCACATATTCAGCCTCAGGCCTTTTGTGACAATGGCCCGATGCATATGCCACATTCTATTTACGCCTTCCTCCCCTGGCAGACACGGGGTGAGCTGTGCTTCTAGGGATATGGAGTAGAGTATTGGAGCCCTTGTTTTGAATTCTTTGGCCTGCAGACCCTTTAATATTCTTTAGGGATAGATATACTGCTATTGAACACCGTGGGACCACAAAGCAGACTGTTCCTGAATTCACAAACTGGAGGCGGGAGGGGTTATTTTGGGGTGGAGCCTCTCCCAGATTTGCAGGGGGCTGAGACATTTTAAGTGCCAGCAGCAGGGAGAGCTTCTCAGTTGCAGTCAGCAAGGCAGTAATGGGGATTCTGGGTTCAATGTCATGGCTGACTTCCTCCACCTCCCCTTAAACGGCTGTACAAATGAGGGAGTATGTGGGCAAAGGATTATTGTTACCTTAATTATTTTCAGTTCTTGAGGTATTAATCAGTGCCACCTGATGACTGTTTACATTAGGTGGTGAAGAACTGATCCCAGCTCTGACAATCTCTCCAGCTGTTCACAGATGTTGAAAGGGACCATCCAGAGCATCTGGGAGGCTTGTGAAGGGTGAAGCCCAGGATATAGGCCTAGAGACTAATCAAACATCGGCTACTTGGTTCTACCTCCATTTTAGTTTTTAATAGTGACCTTCATTTGGTCAGAAATAGGGTCTGAGGAAGCACCATGAGGGAAGGACACTTTTTTTAAAAAATAATTTTTTGAGATAATTTCATCATTTATCCTTTCTTCTCCCCAATAGCTCTTCTTATGCCCCTTCTTGTGCTCTTTCAAATTCACGGCCTCTATTTCATTAATTATTGTTACATGTATGTATGTATGTATTTATTCTTAACACATATTTCTAAACACATAAATGCAACAGTCTTACTCTATATAAACCCTTTTGAAGATGGCCTTATTCCTGGGTGAAATAAATACTTCCATTTCTGGAAGAATGCTGTCAGAGGGTGAGGGGCTGGGGTCTGGGAGACCTGCTTTGTTTAGCTGTGCACGTAACTTGTAAATAGCCTTGCATTGTTTTATGGGAGTCAAGGGATGCTAGTTCACCCTTGAGTTTCCTTTTACTGGTCTCTTTTGTGGGTTTATTTATATGAATAATGTCCCCTTATATACCAGAAAAGCCTTTGCTACACATCATTCCCCAGTCAGACACGGTGAGAACGGACTCAGTCATCCTCTCTTTCAACAAATTCCTCTCTCAGCCCCGCAGTCAATCAAACGCCTTGGGTTTGCTCATGCCAAGGCAGGGCTGGAGACAAGGAATGAGGGTGCAGGTGCGCCATTTGGTATGTCGCTCATCAAGCAAGGGTAAGATGGGTCAAAACCTAAAACTACAAGGACGGGGAGCCTGTGAGGATGACATTGATGAGGGGCTCAGTCTTGCTGAGGTCACTGAGGAAACACGCAGAGCATTTCAGTCTGGTCTACACAGATAGGGAAGAAGGCTGGGTAGGATACCAACTCCTGGCCCTCAGCAATTGAGACTGGAGGCTTTGATTTGCCTGGGTCCTTATGGCACCACCCCAGACAGCGACTACTTGAAATAGAATGCTGTCAAGTTGCAGGTCAGCTCAAAAGTGTCCCAAGTGTCATGGGACATTGTCAGCATCTGATGCCCTGTATTGTGCTAGTACCAGGGACATGGTGGTACACTAAATCAATGTTATTATATTGAAGATATTCCTGCACTGGTAGGCATTAAACAAAGACCATTATGTCAAAGAGATAGCTGTACTCCCAAGCTCATTGTAGTATGTGCATTGTGCATGCCAAGATATGGAATGAGCCAAACCATGTATTATTAGAGGACTGGCAAGGAAAATATGGTAGGAATACATGAGGGAGGCACAAAGAAGACGAAATTCTGCAATGTGGGTGGAGGTGGAGTGGACAGTGCCAACTGGAATTAGTGTGTCTCAAACCTGGACACGGCCTTCACTTGTTTGTCAAAGCTAAAATGTAGAACATGCAACAGTAGAGAGCAGACTAGTGGTCGCCAGTGGTTAGGAGAGGCAAGGAAGAGGGCAAGAGATACTGACTGGATGATGGGAACCAAGATAAAATTAGCAGGACAAATGAGTTCTCTTTCTACAGGACAATGAATTCACTGGAGTCTGTAACGGTACGCTTTAGAAGAACTAGAAATTCTGAAAGGCCCCAAGAGAGAAACGACAAATGCTCACTAGTATAGGTCAGAGATAGGCGCAAGCATAATGTATAGACTCAAAGTAGAAGCAGCATCACCCACCCTGCCCTTGTCTATTAGAGGAGTCAGGCTACGAGCAAAGACACACACATACCCCACATCATAGGAGCATGCTTGTCAATCCCAGCGCTCAGGAGGACTGAGGCACAGCCTAGCTACTGTGTGAGACCCTGCTTTAAAAGAGAAAAAGAAATGCACAGACTATAATTGTGATGGATGCTGTGTAGGAGATGCCCAAGATAGACAGGACAGGGAGCGAAGAACTTGACTTTCTCATGGGGTTTAAAAATCTTTTGAATTCCAAACACAGAGGGCCCTGATTAGCATGACTTATGGAGTGGATGCTGAAAGTGAGTTTTTCAATTGGACATCCTGACAAGTTCCTGAAGGTTTTGGGGTTCATCCTAATCATTCTAAGAGTCACGGAAGTATGAACCAAGACAGCAGGCGACAAGCTAATTCTGGAACTTTCTGGAAGTCCTGGCAGCTTGAAACTATGCCGACATTGTTCTGCTTGGAAAGCCTGAACTGTTCTGAGGAAATCATTTACACAGGAATGCATTTTAATCATCATGTCATTTTGAAACACAAAAACCAAGTTTTATAGTTGGATATGACTTTTTAATGATAAACAATGAAAATAGGTTTACTGGATGATATAATAGGTAAACGCACAAAACATTTGTTAATTGGTTTGCATGCATACATGTGGTGAACATTTATATAATAAAACCATTCCAGAAAAAGCGGAACTGCTGGAGTGGAGCCTCCCCTCGTCTTTGGAGTCCCAGGTTTGGCCAGCCCTTGACAGTCCTCAGTGTGCTGTCTGCTTTCTGTTCCTGACAGGTCTGCGATCCTCTCTTCAGGAAGCTGCAAAAATGCAGGGGTGTGGGTGTCAGTGACACGCTACCAGAGCACAGGCCCCCAGCCTGCCAAGGAGCAGGCTTCAGGCTCGACAAAATCCTCTGTTCTTTGGTACTAATTGTCAGTTTGGGAATATGTATAAATCCCTAGGCTTCCTGTTCCTTCCTTGGAGCTTCCAGAAACATGACATACAGATACATTGAGAACATGTGTGGGGGTAGAAGCACACATGAGTACATATCCCACATATTTGAAAGCATACATTACTTGATTTTCTTATCTTTTGCTAAAATCACTTTCTGCGCATTACAATTTTCATGGTAATTTTGATAGCTGAATGGCATCCTGGGACAGTATGTGCCATAGTGTGTGTTCACCCCTAATCCAATAATGGAAGAGCAAGTCACCTCCAGGTTTCTGTTACTGTGATCAGTACTGGGATTCTTGAGAGTAATATAGGTCAAAGTGTAAAATAACTTCTTGGTATAGACTTGTAAAACTATAAATTTTTGGGCCAAAGGAGTGAACACTTTAAAGACTTTAATTAATGTCATCAAATTCCTTGTTAGAAAATGTGAAGTATGAATGTGAATTGAAAACATAAAGCCTGGTGTAGAATTAGAAGCGTATAGTGCTGAAGGGGAAGGGCTTAGAAAACTCAAGGCCAGCCTGGGCTACAGCATGAGAGCTGGCCTATAATCTTACCAAGGCCAGCCTAGGCTATGGCATGAGAGATGATCTGTAAACTTACCAAGGGCAGCCTGGGCTATGGAGTGAGAGCTGGCCTATAAACTTACCAAGCAACCCCCAAACACACAAGCTTTTGAATTATGTTAATTAATTGATTAATTTTGTCAAAAAAATTAGTCTGGGATCCAGTGAGATGACATGGAAGGTTAAGGCACTTGCTTCTAATCCTGGAGATCCGACTTCAACTTCTGGATCCCACATGGTAGAGAGAGAGAATGGGCAGTCTGCCAGTTTTAGCTCCGACACATACATTAATAAATAAAATTGAAAAAATGAATCTGTATAAACTCGGAGATGTTAGTTGTTTTCATTTTCATTACTGAGAAAAGAGAATGGAAAAAAAAATAATAAGTTGCACTTGTCCAGACTCAGCGCGGAGATTTCTAGCATATCCATTTCAAACTAAAAGACACTGAACTTCCCAGCTGTCTCTTTGCCCCTTTTCTTGCCAAGTCTGCACTTCTCTCTGTGCTCAGGTCAGTGGCCTTGATCCCTGTTTGTGACTCCTGTCGGGGAGCACGTACCTTTGTGTACACATGTGTGTGGCCCATGTCAACCATGGCCCATCCTCCAGTGTTTGCTATCTCCCTAGGGTATAGGCAGGTTTTTCTCTTTGATTTTTTTTTTTAAGCCAGTCATCTGAGTTGGTGGTACATTGAAAACACCCACAGCCCCCTGCTTACCTAGAAGGGGTGAGTTTGGAAGACCTAGTGTAAGACCTAAGGCCAGGACGGAGACCTCAGAGAGGGGTTTGTTGTTTTGTAAACAAAATGTTGAAAATGTTTTCAAAACAGATCTTTTAGAAACCTCTGAGGAAAGAAGATAAGACAGCATATTTCCTCTTCCTTTGAGGTGGCTCTAATGGAGGCCTTGAACTCCTCTCCTCCTCCTCCTCCTCCTCCTCTCCTATTTACTGACTCTATCGGGCTGCCCCAGGGCCCCTGGGAGCCCGGGTCAAATGGCCAATCAATTCAAGTTAAACAAGTTGTTTGCTTCAAGGAGAAACAAAGAAAAGCAAGCTTTCTCTCTAAGCACTCAGCTGAGCCAATGGGCCCAGCAACCCCCACCTCTTTCCCCTGTTTGCTGTGGTGTTGACAGTCAGTTCAGTCCAGCAGGACAGGAACAAAGTAGTGACTGCCGCAGAAAGAACAGGATAGCGCTTGAAACTGGCAGATGGGGGGGCAAAGGCCAAAGGACCAGACGAAGATCAAGGGACATAGATAACTAGGACCATAGCCTACTCTAACCCTCTGGTCACCGTGAGGGTGGCGGGGAATGGGAATTTGAACAGCCCACTGGGCCCACAGCCACCCAGTCTAGGTTTCTGGAGATGCTGAGGAAGTTGCTTGCCCAGCTTACTCCAGGGCTTCTGCTTGGAGACCCTGGAGGTGCAGAAAACTGGACGCGGTGGGCCAGTACAAGTTTGGGAAGCTGGACTCCCCAGACCTTGGTGAAAATGGTGCCTTGCTACTGCTCTGGATAAAAGAGAGAGAGCTTTATTGCTTTTCTGCGGGGTTAGGCTATCTTAGGGACAGTTGTATTCTCTCCAAGACAAGGCACAAGCAATGAGAACAGGCTCTTCCTTTGAGAGAGCTAGTTGATCCCCTGCTCTAACAGGAACCAGAGAAAGAAGCCAAGATGCAGGGAAAGGCAGTTTGCGAGGTGGGCTTCTTGAGGTCCCAGCGTTGACACGTAGAAGCAGGACCTGAGACCAAGATGCTGCCTTAGTAGTCTGCCCGAAGGTGACAAGCTTAAGAAACAGAAGCAGGACACTGATAGAGTGTGTATTGCTGCCCAGAATTGCATATTGGGCCACTGGGCTCACAATTCCCTATGAATGCCCAGTCACCCACCCTGGAGCACAGTTTATCTCTCCCAGGAGAAAGGGAAGGGCAGTCTGTCAGCTCTTAAAGTCATCCTCTGGGGATTTTCCAGGGGTTGGGACTTTCTGGGCTTTTCTTGGCCAGGAAGAGCACCCAAAGAGAGCAGAAGGGAAGTGGTGGGGAGCCATTCTGGTTGGCATGCTTGGCAGAGGTGGGTGGCAGAGTACCAGCCAATGAGTATACTTGGCATTTCATCTGGAGTCACCCAGGAGCCCTCCACAAAAGTCCTTAGTTTCACCCAGAAGAAGCACGCTCTTCATGTGACATCCTCATCACCACCCCACCATCTGCTTGGATAGGTTTTACCCTCAGCTCAGGAATAGATCTCATAAGTTTTTCTACAAATTCGGGCTTACGGTGCAATGAAATAAATATAAATTACAGCAATCTCGAGAGGCAGCCAAACCTCTAGTTAAAGTGATGGAGGACGTGAACTCAGTGGGCAGCCATGGGGCCACGTAGACCCGCGTGCCAAGTTCATAATTTCTGAGACTGTGGTCTTCTGACAGTTTTGACTCATGTTTTACATAATCATCTATTATCTTAATTTGTAGCATTCCTTTGAAACTCACCCAAGGGCATGTTCTTTCAGAAGCGCAATTACATGCCCTTGGTTGTCTGAGAACACTCTTGGCAAACAGTTTTTATGAAAATAGGATGTGCATTTTGACAGGCAGGGGGACACAGCCAATTCTCAACAGGTGCCTCTTGGAGGACACTCCAGATGAGCGGGAAACACATCCTGGGTATTTCTTGGGACGTATAATGCGGTGGTTAGTGGAGATGTGGAGGTGCCTAGGCTTCATTC
>LOEQ01000087.1:325983-341861 GCA_001685075.1 Bramus lutescens | reverse complement strand
TGTATTTTCCCGCTCAGTTTATGTGTTGGTATAAAAGCTGTTTGGATAATAAATGCGGAGAGATCTTCAGGAAAGTAGAAGCCTGAGATGCCCTTCTGTGATGATGATGTAAGCTGTGTCTAGTTATTCCTTGTGGCTCTGTACCAGTCCAGTTAGGGAAAATAGTTATCTATGTTGGGGCCTATGGACTCTAACATACCACCACCCAGTTTAGGGTTTTGCTGTTTTTATTGTTGTTGTTTGGCTTTTGTTTTGTTTTGGCTTCTTTTCTTTTTTAAGGGCTTTTTCCCCCAAAAAATATTTCCTTTAATGTATATGTGTCTAAAGAGACCAAAGGGTGTGTCAGATCACTTGGGACTAGAGTTACAGATGGTTGTGAGCCCTGTGGGCTCTGGAAATCAAACCCAGATTCTCTGCAAGCAGCCAGCGCTCTTAACCACTGAGTCAACCCTCCAGCCCCCAAAGACTTATTTTTCTTTATTTGTATGTATGTGTTTGTTTGAATGTGTGCCATGTGTGTGGGTAACCCTGCAGAAAGGACATTGCATCCACTGGAGCAAGAGTTAAAAGCAGTTGTGAACCACTCAGCATGAGCCTACCTAGGTGTTTGGGCGAAGGCTTCACTCTAGCCCCTGGTATCCATATATCCAAAGAGTCTGGAATGTTCGGGTAGAAGTTCCACCCCAAGTCCCCTCTCCTGGGAGTTGTCTCAATCCAGACTCCACCCTTTAAAAAGTCTGTGAAACGGTGACCCCTCCCCAGAGGTGTTAAAGACCACTCCCATAAGGTATTTAAACTGTCCCCCAGAAAACAAAAAAATCATGGTTTTCTGGTCTTCATTTCCCATCTCCTCTCTAGGGGACTGGAAAGCCATTCGGGAGTATTTGTATACCTTAAACCTGGGCTTTTTCTAATTCGGTTTGATTTGGTCTGATTTGGATTGCTGTGTCAGCGGAGAGGCTTATCAGGGTGCAGAAACTTTTCACTAGGGTACCCTGGAAGAGTAGCTAGGGTTCTAACCACTCTGTGATCTCTCCACCCCCCCAAGCCTCTTTAAAAAAAAACTTTGTTTTTGTTTTTAATAGAAGCACAACAATTTTGCTGTCATGGTTTTGGTGTGTCATGCTCTCCAAAGGCTCTTGTGTTTGAATACTTGGTACTCAGCTGGTAGTGATGCTTGGAAGGTTCTGGAACCTACAGGACAGGCCTTAAGGTGATCATCTGGCCCTGGTTTGGGCCATCTCACTGCTTTCTGTTCTGCTGAGCACATGGTTCTCCTGTCAAGGTACTGCCCTTAGCATGTCTTCCCTGACATGATGGACTGGATTCTCCGCTAATGTGAGCCCGAGTGAGTCCATCCCTTCTAAGTTTTGGTTGGTCACAAATGAAAAAGTAGCTAATTAATATGCACGTTTCCATAGTAAATGGTGGCAAGTTTTGATAACATACACAGTTTGTTATCACTGATTGGAGCAGGTTAGTGGACACATCACCTTAGATACATATTTCTGTTGCTGGGATAAAAATGCCATGATCAAACCAACATGTAGAAGGAAGGGCTTCAGAAGTATAAGAGTTTATTGTGGCAGGTTGGCACGGTGGCAGGCAGCATGGTGGCAGGAGGCGGAAGTCAAGAGTTCACACGCCTAGCCTCAAGCATGAAACAGAGAGAGAAACAGCAAGTAAGATTTTGCGCTCTCAGAGTTAACCCCTAGGGATGTCCTTTCTCCAGCAAGCCTGCCCTACAACCCTCCCAGACAGTACCACCAACTAGGACCAAGCCATCAAAGACTGGAGTTTAGAGAGGACAGTTTTCATTTAAACTGTCATAACACAGATCATTTCTCTGTGTTGATGACATTGAAAATATTCTCCACTTGCTATTTTGAAATAAGCAGTAAACCTCAGTCATCCATCGATGTCCTACTGTGGTATGGGACAGGACATATCCTTCCCAGCTGCTCCCCTGCACCAATTAGCCATCCTCTCCTACCCTTCCTGCCCCATACTGACCCTCCCCATTGGGTAATGATTCTGCCACTCATTAATAAGTCCTGACTCTTGTGTAATAGTACAAGGTGACAAGGTGTGTGTGTGGGGGGGGTATTATTGAGTATTTACTACGAGCTAACCTTTATTCTCTAATTACGGAAAATCGCAAAGAGCTTCTGCCTGTGTGGGTTAAGTTTGTTGACAGTAACTATATTAGAATTAGAAACTGAAAAACACACCAAAACTTTCTATCACTCAGAAAGAATCATCGTAATATTCCATGTTAACAGAGAACTTACTTTTACAGAAATAGAGTTTCCCAAACCCAAAATGTACTTGGCAGGTAATTGCTTTAGCTTTGTGCAAGTCTGGGAGGAGGTAACTGGAATTTTGCATCGACTTCTGTGTCCAATTTGCTGTGATACATTGATGCTGATGAAATCAATAAAGAAAATCTGATCTCCCACAGATTAGCGGTTAGAAGCAGGAAGAGGAATCTGATAGGCTCCTGGAGAACTGTGCTGATTTTAATGTGGTACCCATTTTGGCAAATGGTTCGCCCTTCCCTCCCTCTCTTCTTCCTTCCCTCTGTCTCTTTTGTAGCCACTCTAAGGTGTCCAGTCACACTCTCACACAATTATCCCTATCATCAATGTCCAGAACTTTCTCATCCTGCACAACTGAATCTGTGATTTCTTAAAGACCAAATCCCTGCTCCACTCTGTCTCCAGCCCTGGTGGCTTCCACTCTGCTCTCTGTGCCGATGGACGGGACAACCCTAAATCCTTTATGTGAGTGGCCTCCTGAAATGCTGTTGTCTTGAAACAAGCTTATGTCTCTCTGTGTACTATCCTAAATGTTCACCCATGCTGTCAAACGTGTCAGGATCTGCTTCTGTTCTCAAGCTAATATTCACTGCAGCCCCTGGTGAATGAAAAGAAAGAAAGAACAAGACTGGTCCTGGGTTTCATCTCATCATCAAATGAATAAAAGAAAGAAAGAAAGAAAGAAAGAAAGAAAGAAAGAAAGAAAGGAAAGAAAGGACATGGCTGCTTCTAGGTATGGTGGAGGAGAAAGTTTATTCTAGATAAAACAGAGAGCATAGACAGAGGCAGGGATATCTAGCAGAGTCCAGAGTAAATGTGGTCTGACTGAGCTTGGAAAGGGGAGAGGAAAGGAGCAGCCATTCCCTGTCACAGGTAGGGACTGGGAGAACCCGGTGTTTAGGTTCACTTTAATGTGTTAAGTAGGCACCTCCACTGTTAGTCCTGGGTTTGAGACCTAATGCCAGGATCTTGCTGAACAGCTACCCCGGGCACAGGATGAGCAAGTGCACCCTATTCAGCACAGTTAAAGCTGGGTGAGCGTCTGACAACGTTTTCAGACTGAACTTATTATCTCTGTACTCCGAATTTGTAGAGAGACGGAATCAGGAACTCATTGTGGCTCTTCGTTGTATTTTGCTTTAATTATAAATCGAGTGTTCTTGATCTGGAAAAGAAAAATACAAAACTTTCTGAATGCCGACAGGATGCCACAAACTCAAAATTCCTCAGTTGAGGCTTATGTGGACATACAATTGTGGAAAATGTACACAACAGCCTTCAGTTTATGTGGAATAAAGTGCACAGGAGGCAGAAATGAGTACTGTATTTTGGCCTCATTCCCATACCTCAATTACCCCATCATGTTTATGTAAATGCCCCAAATGTGTAAACAAAATGTCTGAAATTCCAGACGTTTTGCATGTAGTATGTCCAGCCAGCACTATTGTTTTTGACTATGGTGTAGCACACGTTACGTGAAGTTTACTAATCATCAGCTTCCACATGTTCAGTTGACTGGCTGAGCACACTGACTGACTGTGCTCAGGCCAGCACCACTACCAGGAGCAGACTTGCCTCTGGAACACTTGAAACTCATCACTCCAAGCAGCCCCCCCCCTTCCTGATGTTCCCTGAGCCTGGTGTCATCAGTAGCTTGTCCTGTCTGCTCTGGTCACCTGGAAGCTCCCAGTATGGTCTACCTGTCAGTTCACAGCCAGCTGGATGCTGACAGCCTGCTCTCCAGAGCTTCCCTCAGGACTGCCTGGGGATGATTATTCTGAGTGTTTGTACGAGGATGTGATCAAGATTTCTGCGCTCCCAAACAAATGGGTTTGTTAGCTTGCTCTTGCTGCTGAGAGGGACTGCTTGTCCAAATTAGGTGTGTGAAGAAGCTACGCGGCGTTGCCCGTAATGAGAACCTCAGAGAAGGTCTAACAACAGGCTCTTCATGCACATGCTTTCTGTGGTGAGGAGGATGTCACCCCAGGCTGAGGGGGACGTGACAGTCTCTGGATTTCATGATCTTCGTATTTTCACCCAACCCAGAGGACGTCTTGTTCCGTTAGCTGGTTGGGCTGTGTGCCACTCAAACACTCACGCCCAAGTTGCTGGGTTAGACACTGTCACTCTTTTATTTAAGATATTTTGTGCTGTCCACAAAGCTGGGAGGATCCAAACACTTAAACCACCACAGAGCGTGCCAGGTGAGAGCTGAAGATTGTCTGTGTGGAGAGAGGTTGTGTTAATAGCTAGAGTGACCTCTGTGGGGGCTGATTTGAGCTAGGTATCTTTATTGAATATTAAGTCACTTCGTTTACACAGAAGTGCTGGGGCTACTTACTAACTGTCCTGCTTCCTGGGGAAGAAGCAGGACAAAGCATTCCATAACTTCTTTAAAAGCTCTCAGCTGTAAAGCACAGCGCAGGATTTGAATTCAGAGTATTCAGGTCTAGACTCAGGAGCTCAGCAAACCTCTCCACCATTCCTGACCCTTCAACAGATGGTTGAGTATTTATTAGATTGACTGTTCAAGATAGAAGACCTCCTAAGAGTGTTTTGGTTTGAATCTGGAACATTCTTCATAGGCTTGTGTTTTGAAATCTTGGTCCTCGGGTGGTGGCACCATTAGAAGGCTGTGGGGCCTTTAGAAGGTGGATTTTGGCCGGCAGAAGAAGGTCATTAGGGGAGGGTCTCTGAGGACTGTAGCAGCCTCTGGGTCCTGTCCTCTGGCTTTGATTTCTGAAGCCTCTAAATACTCCTCCACAAAGGGCTGAGTCAGTCCAGTACGGCTCCCCAGTGTGATGGAGAGAAACCGCAGAACCCTGGGCAAAATAAGCCCCAGCTCCTCCGTTAGGTTGCTTATGTCAGATATTAAGTCAACACATCACAAAAATAGCCAATGCGAAGAGATAATACAGCTTAGCTTTAATATCTCAGTATTCCTGGTGCTTATACATAGCCACAAAGAAAATGTTCTCATAACTGCCTTTTTTTTTTTTTGCTATTGTTCTTTGTTTTTTGAGACAGAATTTCTCTGTAGCTTTAGAGCCTGTCCTGGAACTTGCTCTGTAGACCAAGCTGGCTTCAAACTCACAGATCCACCTGCCTCTGCCTCCCAGGTGCTGGGATTAAAGGCATGCGTCCCATTGCCCGGCCATACCTGCTTTTTAAAGTAATGGAGAGGAACCTGGAAAGCAAATGAGTTGAGCAATCTTGTCCTTGTTACAAGTGATTTGGGAAGAAGATGAGTCAAATAATCTAATCTGATTATGAATGATAGATAATAAAATATTTAGGTCTAAGAGGCAGAAAGTAGCGCAATGGAGATCACAGTGATGGCCTGGAACATTCAAGGCAGAGAAAGGACACACAGAGTAACTGACCTCAGTAGAGCATGTGAGACATCCTCCTTTTAGGAAATGTGGGTTTGGGTGACTCTGCTATAAGGAAATGCCACTAACTGGAGGAACTAGGTAGAAGGACCACACTCTAGTGACAATGTGAATGAGGGAAAAGCTTTAGTGGCCTTCCCCTGTTGATAACAGTATCTGATGCCCACTGCTTTTTGTTTGCTTGTTTGTTTGTCCAAGACAGGCTCTCTCTGTCCTGGAACTCACTCTGTAGACAGGTTGGTGTTGAATTCAGAGATCCGCCTGTCTCTGCCTCCCTAGTGTTGAGATTAAAGGCTTGTTGCATCATGCCCAGTATGCCCACTGCTTTTTAAGACAAGCAAAGTCAGATGACTAAGCCTCTACTTTGTACCTCTACCCAATATCTGGTGGAGGATTGGGCAAATCCCATGGAGAGAGGACAGTAGGGTGCCTGGCTCCCAACTACCTATAACATTTAAAGGTGTTTTCTGTGTTCAGATCTGTATGACATTCTCCACTTCATAGCAAAAAGCAGATTATTCCAGTCCCTGGGGTCTCCAGACAATGAGGCTATTTGATTCAGTTACAAGAATATTGGATGATTCCACACAAGGAGGTCAGAGCTGTGGTGTATGAAGATGTGGGGATTCAGAAGCGATAATGACGATGGATTGGTTTAGGAAAAGGAGACAATACCTCATGCTGTCAAAAGAGGAAACAGGGAGGCAGGAGGAGAAACAGATGAAGTAAGTAGAGGGAATGAAAGGAGAGAAAGAGGGGAGGGGAGGGGAGGGAAGGGGGAAGGTAGATATTGGGAAGTCTGAGACAAGGGGTTGTGTAGACAGGTGTTTTGTCCTCACATCTCTGACTTCAGTATGTCTTTTAATTGGAAAGAATCTTTCCGTGCAAGCTGGTAAGGACGATATTTTACTGATGTCCATGTGTCTGTTCTGGACTGCTACCATTGCTGTCCAGCTCTTCCGTTTCCAACCTGACTGCTAACACGATTAACCCACCATCTCACTGAAATACTCTGCTCTGGAAAGTCCAGATGCTGTGTGTGAGTTTGCCAGGCCCTTGGCTCAGCAGGTTTGAGCATCGCTAATTGTACTCGGCTCTCTTCTGTCTGTGAGGAAACACTGGCTAATGGTCAGTAAGAAACACTTGTCTTATTTTTCTCCATAACACACTCCACTAGATGGCTAGTTGACCGATGTGTGGGTCAGTCAGCTTCCTGTGGTAGCAGGGCCGTGTCTGCTTTCTCTGAGGCTGGCATCATGCTATGCTAACAAGCATGCGTGAGGTGATGGGTGAGATGCCTTCAGACAGGGGACCTTTGAGGAAGCAGTGGAGTGTGCTCTTAGGGAGGGACCCATGAGGGTGTGGGCTTTATCTTTAGACATCTGTAAGGAGAGGGAGATGAGCAGGGATTGAGTCAAATAGCAGGAAAGCAGTCTTCATTAACTTCCAGTAACTACTGTTCAACAAATGCTCTGTGTATCTTCTGACTGAAGCTCAGCTGGAAGGCTTTTCCCATCACGTTGCTAGCTGTTGTGTGGTGCTTTGCCTAAACAGATGACTACAACAGATATTTAATAATAATAATGTTATTATTAATATTATTATGTTTGAATCAGCTGTGTAGCCAAGACTGGCCTCAGACCCATAATCCTTTTGCCTCAGCCTCCTAAATGCTGGGATTATAGGCATTTATTTATTTGTGTGTCTGTCTATTTGCTTGCCTGTCTGTCTCTCCATCCACATGTGTGCAGTAGCCTGAAGAGGCCAGAAGAGAGCATTGGGTCCCCTGAAACTGATGTTAAAGGTGACTGTAATCTGTCCCCCGTGGACGCTGGGACCCACACCAGGGTCCTCTGCAAGAGCAGCACCCAGACTTCCCCACTGAGATAGCTCTCCAGCCCCCAGAAATGTCAGCCTCTAGCTAGAAGAGTGGAGCACAGTTTCTTCATGTGTGGGGGCTACCAACCATTCCACTGCATGGACTTTCAATAATATAGCCACATTTTAGGGGTCTACCTACCAACAGGCAGTTTCTGATCATCTGTTATTAGAAGCAGAGGTGCAGTAAGCATCTGTGGGAAACATTCTGGGAAGTGGACTTTTGGACAAAGGCCACATGTATTTGTGAGTCTGACCAATCCTTGCCATGTTGCTCATCATGAAGGTTAAATCAATTTATACACAGGAAAGTTTTGCATGAATGCCATAATCACTTTTTAAGGGCCCTTGGGACTTTATTGGTGGTCACATGAGGACCATCCAGGATCCTGAACACTTGGATCCTTTCTGGACTGATATGACCATAGAAGGAGCCAAGTAAGGGGTACTTGAGAGGTGTGGCCTGAGGTTGCTCTGAATTTTCTGGGATTCATGGTCACATCACCAAGCTTGGACTGTAAATTACTAGGTTTATGCCTGCTATCTAAAGGGTCTTGTGATCATGCTAAAGTTTTAGAAACTGGGACCCTCCAGTTTCAGGATAGGGCCTTCTGACCACAAGATGGAATTGATTCTTAGCTGATTTTAGTTTAATGTGTGAGGCAAGTAGGGAGATCAGTAATTAGAGGGCTGTATGCACCATTGATGAGCCCAGTGCTGGCACTGGTCCAACCCAGTCATCACAGTGGAATGCATGTGATGTCAAACAAGCTGTGAACCCCTAGTATGTGGGACCAGTTAGAGGGATCTGTAGAGGTAGTTGACCGGCTGCTCGAACCAATGAGACAGGTCCGTAAAAACAGCCCACCCAACCCGGCCTTGCAAAGTGATTGAACATGAAGGATCAATTGTTTCTGATTCTGCATTTCAGGCAGTGTAGGCTCAGCTGTGGGCATGTGAAGTGTGGTTCTGACACCTGTCTTTCATTTTGGCACCTGGGTGGCCCATAACTGGGGCTTCTAAAGTGTGTCATTTAATCCTGCACCAAGCCAGGTAGTCCAAACCGAGGCCTCGGTCGTCAGAGCAATAAGGGAGGTTTATGAGGGCTTTTATTGTATTTTGAATCACAAAGGAGGGGGGGTAACATAATCTTTTAAAGATGTACGTTCTCTAATGTCCCTAGCCTGGGCCTGTAAAAATAGTGATGTATATGTTCATATATAATATCAGTATTTAAACATTTGCTTGTATATGTGTGTGTGATTGTTTCTTTGTTCATATGTATATTTCCATTATTTTGTAAGCATTTTCTCCTAAACCCATTGTCCAGTAAACTCTTGGTTAAATTTCCTTAAAATCTAGCTTCAAATAGCTCCCAGGTGTCAAGAAGAACCAGGTTATTTGTCTTCTGTTAAATAACCAGCATCTCATGGTGTTCTGCGATACAGGCCAGGGTGGCTTTTAACACAGAAGGTTTCCACTTGGAAATGTTGCTCTTTATCAAAACAACTGATCTTACATGTGTTAAGTAACATCTTAAATATTACTGCAGAAGGTCTCCCTGAAAGAAAATAACCAGGCCGAATTTGAAAAGCAAAGCAAGCAGAGACAGTGGGTAAAGATAAAACTAACTCAAAATTCTGCTTTGGGAATTAGATCTTGAACTCACAGAGATCCGCCTTCCTCAGCTCCCAAGAGCTGGGGTCAAAGGTGTGCTCCACCACTGCCCAGCTCAGAGCTTTTATAATTGAAAAGTGTGCACAGTTTTTTTCTCAGGTTCTTCTTGAATCGGGGAAGAAGATGTCTTACAGTTTTTCGTCTTGAAGAGCAAAGCCTTCACGCACCAGCCTTGACCTTGGGTCTGGGGCGGCCTTCCACCTGGTGATGCTATCTCCAGGTTTTATTATGATATGTCCATACAGGTATAAAATATGCATTAATCATATCCCCTCCCCCATTGCCCTGTTTTGCTTCCCATTGGTCTCCTTCTTCTTTCCAAGTAGCTCCCTTTCTATTTTCATATCCCCCACCCTCTTTTTCTAAATTTATATTCTGCAATGTTTATCTTTTTGAGTCTGTCTTATTTCTCTTTACATGGTGATTTCCAGGTTCATGCTTTTGTTCTGCAAAAGACACCTCATTCTTTTATTTATTTAGCATGTGTGTGTGTGTGTGTGTGTGTGTGTGTGTGTGTGTGTGCATGGGTGCAGGTGTTTTTAGAGACCAGAAGGGAGAGTCAGATGTCATGGAACTGGAGTTGCAGCTTGTTGTGAGCTGTCTAACACGGATTCTCTAGCCCCAGCTTCATCTTAAGGCTGAAGGAAACTCAATTGTGCAGCTATCCTGGGGGTATTTCTTTTCTTTTTTCTTTTTGATTTATTTATTTACATTTTATTTTATTTGTATAGGTGTTTTGACTATATGGATATAAGCAGACAACATGTGTGCCTGATACCCGCGGAGGCCAGAAGAGGAAGTCAGATGCCCTAGAACTGGAGAGCTACCATATGGTGCTGGAGACTAAACTGAGATCCTCTGCAACATCAATTGGTGCTCCTAACACTGAGTCATCTCTTCAGCTTCTTGGTGTTATTTGTTTTGAACCCAAATCTGACTGGATTATTCTCTGAACAAGCATTATCTATCAAAGTCTACTTCTGCCTCTAAGTGTGGTGTTAGCCCATGCATCTCGGTATGTGCCCCAAATCAGGTGTTTTCTTGTCTTTTGGAGCACATGATCATAAACGCCTTTAAAACGAGAACAAAACTTGACTCTCTCAGGACTGGGCTCATCGCAGAAGAGTAGAGTCATGTAGGATTGCCTTTGGGTGACTGGCTCAGTTTATTAATAACGTCACTAGCAGACAGCTTCTCTGAGAAACACTGACTCCCCGTGCAGGGTACTTCAGAGTGGAATGGAAGTCTGGCCTCTCTGCTTTTCTTTATTTCTCTTTAACTCCAGGCCAGACTCCTGCTTGACCCTTTATAGGCATGCTCATCGTTCAAGGAATGCCTGCTTACCTGACTCATCCCCAACCAGAGTTGAAGGCACAAAGCTCAGCACCGGTGCCCTAAACCTGGCCCTGGATTCCAAGAACATGGTCCCGCCCCTAAGGTCATTCTGGCGGTGATTACCAAGGAGGGGAAGACTGCTCTCTGGAGCAGGAGTGCTTACATCATAGCGACTGCATCCAGCTTCTCATGTTGAAGATAGAACAACTTTTTGGACATCCTTGCCTAACCAATGGGAGGCAACAACCAATCAGACCACGCCCTGATCATAACTGCTTCCTTATTCCTCCCACTGCATCTCTATAGTTAAACCAGTACCTCGAAGGTCAACTCGGAGTCATGGACTTTTTTGCTTATTTGTTTTGTTTTATTTGAGACAGGCTTTCTCTTCCTGGCTGTCCTGGAGCTTACTCCATAGACCAGGCTGGCCTCAGAGATCTTCCTGCCTCTGCCTCTCAAGTGCTGAGATTAAAGGCTTGTTGCACTCCCTCCTCCCCACCCCCCATCCTGGCTAGACACCAGACATCTTTATCTGATCCTGCAGTCACATGTCCTGGTTACATCTCCCTCTGTTTTTTACCATTATTATTATTTTTTTAAAAAATTTGTGTGTCTGGGTGGCTGGGGCTAGCCTGTTGGGTCTGCCAGAACTGAGAATTTTGTCTTAAATCTCTGTTTACTATTATGTCAATCCTGCCGATTGAGAATAAGACCACTACTACAAGTTAAAGCCAAATTTGAAGCAAGCTTTAACTAAATACTGGCCAGGTGGATGGACTCTGGCCTGGTCCATCTCTGGGTTTCCAGAAAATGGCTCTGAATCAGGGTTTACAGAAGTTTAGGAATTTCCATCAGGTTCAATCAGGGGCAAGCATACATCCTGACATCCCTCCAGCCTACATCCAATCAGGGGTAAGTGTACATCCTGACATCCCTCCAGCCTACATCCAATTGGGGGCAAGCATATATCCTGACATCCCTCCAGCCTACATCCAATCAGGGGTAAGTGTACATCCTGACGTATTTCCTGCCTGTGAATCTCCTCCCATCATGTGATCAAGCACAACCATGTGACCCATCTGATGCAGATGGGTCAAACAAACTTGTTTAGGGCTGTGAAAAACATGGCTTGTCATCTCCCAGAAACAACAGCCTGCAGCATTTCTGGAACTGTCTGTCCTTGAGCAAGAGGCTTGCAGATCAGAGGCAGTTTTTTGTTTGTTTCATGGACCTCTCAGGCACAGTAATTAAAACTTAGAACAATTACTTGGTGCAATACCATCAGGAGGCATCCATGATATAGGGAAGGCCAGGTCTTCATTCCTTCTAAAGGCTGACTAATCTTCCACTGTACACTTTTACCACACTGTGTTCCCTCAACTGTCCACGGACTGAAAGATTTCCAAATTATTTCCACCTTTTGGTCACTGTGAGTCTTTTCTTTCTATTCCTTGCGGGGAGGTTGGATGGGGGAGGGGAATGCAAAGGCGTGTCAACCTAGCTTTTCACCTTCCTTTTCCAGGCTCCCTCTACACAGGCTGGCCCTGTGTCACAGGCATGGGAGTGGGGCGCCCGCATCAGGAAGGGCTCCTGGGCGTTTGCAGCAACGGGTTTGACTTTGTTTTCAACTGGAGACAAGCACTAAGGGAAAAGACCCAAAGTCAAGCACAAGCTCTATGTCTCCCTCTTCCCCCTTCCCTTGACTTCCTGTNNNNGGCTTCTACCCCTCCCCCAGTCCTCAGCCACCCCCTTCTCCATGGGTCAGAGAAGACCCACCTGGCCTCCCGCATTTATAAGGTGGCTCTGCAATGTCACTGCTCCTTCAGGACTTTGTTATTGCCTTTTACAATTCCCACGCTAGCCAACCACACTGCACTGCTCTCCAAACGCCAGGCCTTGGAGAAGTCATTACCCTGGCGCTCTTGACAGCAAAACTTAATTCTGCTGGGCTGCCTGCTGGTGCAGTCTGCTGTGAGTAACTCCCTGTGTTCTGGCAGTAAAACAAATTAAATTAAAGATCCCCGCTCACCAAAGGCCTAATTCTCATTTTTGCAAAGTTTCCGTTAAACAATATCATCTCCAGAAACTACTCAGGCGCGTTTCCCCTCGGGGACCACGTGGAAAGGCAACCCTAATAGGAGAATTATTAAATTTGCCCATTAATTCCATGTTATACCCTCTTAACATTTATTAATAACATTAGGAAGATTCAAAGATCTGTCCTCTTTGGATTCAGTAAAGCATTTATGGAAATGAGACTTTGCTGGGGAGACAGTAATCGCTGGGAATCACAGCTGAACAACACAGTAGGTTAAAAGGGTGTTTGCTCTGGTGGCGAGCTCAAAAACACTGCTGTTCCTTTCTAATGGCTTGAAACCTTTTAGGGAGAAGAAATCTCATTTTGTGTATTTTCCCTTCTGTTTCCCACCTCACCTTCTGTTTGGCAGTCCTTGGAAGCAGTGTATAGGGTCTGGGAACATCAGGATGGGTCTCCTGCAGGTAAGGGTGAAGAATAAATGCAGAAGTGTGGGTACGCGACCTACTGTTGGATGTTTACTGTCCCCACAGGTCTACAGTTCTTCTTGTCTTAGAAACAGACTCCAGCGTCTCAAACGGCCTTTCTAAGAAGATGTGATTTGCCCTGTACTTGAACATATGCATGAGAGAACTGTGTATAACAAGAGGCAAAAACCTTCTGAGACCCTATCAAGGGGGGACAGGCCACTGCATGCTTTTATAGGGATTAAGTTTTTTAATGTTCCCAAAGACTTTTGGAAGCAAGATCTTCTGCCCTATATGATGGACAAGAAATTTGCTCTAGGCATGCAGCCTGTAAGTCACTGATATTATAAATGTGAATAATAATAATAATAATAATAATAATAATAATAAATATTCGCTTATTTGCCCCATGGGCTAATTTTTGAGAACCTGTCTCATGCTGGGCCTAAGGCTGGGGTTGGGTAACAATGACCAAGAGATGGGTTTTCCTTAGTGGGGGAGAAAAACAAAGGAAACCATCATAAAGACCATGCATGACCTTTTGGGTTGGCACACACCTGTAATTCACGCTTTTGGAAGGAGGGCATGGGAGGATGAGGAGTTCAAGGTCATCCTTGTCTACACAGTAAGTACATTAGTGGCCAGCCTGCCTTACATGAGACCCTGTCACAGCAAAAGAAAACAAAAACAAAAACAAAATAAACCCACCAAACACAGTGGTAGTAGGACTATACATTCTAGACACCTGGGGAGATCCCTGTCACTCTGCGAGACCTTGAAGTATGTCATCTCCCCGACGTGCGAAGCACAGCCGTGACCAATTCCAAACCCCGGTCTCTTTCCTCCCAAAAGGGTGAAACTGATGGAAAATTTCCTGACTCTTACAGGCAGGCACTGAAGCCACAGATTGTATTTGTCACCTCTACCCTTAAGGCTCAGGGCAGACACACATGGCAAACCTAGGAGAGGATTCCCAAATCAGAACGGCCTGTGGAACATTCTCATTCCAAGCATTTTGGAAAAGGGTGCTTAATCTGTTTTTGAGATGAGTTCCGAGTTCCTGTCCACCTGCTCTATAGTTGGGACCACCCATTGTCAGGCTCTTTGAGATGCGTACCCGCTGTTTGCGGTGGGGGCAGGCATGGCAAAAGCCTCATCTACTCTCTGAACCCCATGGGTCTGCAGGCCAGCCTTCTCAGAGGGACCTGTAATCTCCAAGTCCAGAGCTGGAGGCAGCTGAGGAAAGTCCCTGAGGTCCTTCAGGAAATTCTTTGTTACAGGCAAAATGGATCTGGTTCTGTCCAACGTGGTTCCACATGGGTGGGAAAGGGGTCTGCGGGAGAAATGAAAAGCCATTGTGCAGACATTTCTATTTGCCGGAGACAAAACCCATCGAGTGGGCCAGAATAAGAATTCAGATGAAAAGGGTTTCCCATCTCCACTCCTCATAGTGAAGTGTTTGTGTGGAGAATAATTTCCCTGGGGGGCTCTGAGATCAGAGTCTCTGGAACATGGAGACCACAGTTGTTTGGGAATCTGGAAGAAAAGCCTCAATATCTTAAAGAGATTAAGGGGCCTGTGCTGATCACAGTTCAGGGGGTGGGATGGCTTCACAGAAGACCGCGGCTTGATGCTCATGGCAGATACATTCTGCGCACCTCTCTTCTGAAACACTTAGATTTCTGACTTCTCTGCTCTTCAGAAATGGAAACATTTGCATAGACTTTATTGACCAAGCGTCCATAATCTGAATACCTGAAGTACAAAATGCTTGGAAAAGGACTAAGGACACGCGGTGCTGAAAAGCCTTCAATTTCCAGGCACTTCTGCTCTTTGCCTGTTTGGGTCAGATATGCTCAACTGGGCCTGCAGCCCTTGGCTCCTTTTTCATCTTCTCCCTGCGCATGCATGTTTGAGTCCTGGCTCAAGGACCCACATGTGTGCACATCACCATTTCCTGCTCGGCTCCCCTTGTAGTGCTCCCTTTCCTCTTCTGGGTCAGCTTAATCAGAGTCAGTATCTCAGACTGAGTTCTATGTTAAAGCAAAAGCTCTCTGAAGACGCGTGAAGCAAGAATCACCAAAAAGCGATACCAAGCGTAAGAAACTAAGGAGGTGAGGCTACGGAAGGAAGGAGGCTCTCGGTCACCATTTGAAGGAGCTGAGTCATTAGAGATGATGGTTACCGCACATTGGTATTCAAGGTTAAGGGGTGGGGGCAGGACTGNAATGTTTACTGTGCAAGGATAAAGACTAGAGTTTGAATCCCTGAACCCACAGAAGTGCTGGGTGGGCATGGTGGCCACCTGGCATTCCAGTCCTAGGAAAGTGGGGACAGAGGATCCCCAGAGCAAGCTGGCTAACCAAACCAGCTATATTGGGGAGGTGAGCTCTGGCTTCAATGGAGAGAACCGGCCTTAATGAATAATGTGGAGAGAGTGCTAACTTCTTCTGATAGCAATTTTAGGGCTCCACCTACACATGCAGACATGTGGATGCCTACCTGTACACATGTGTGCTCACACACCTAACATGCATACAAGTGTATACATATATATACACACACAGCCAGGGTTAGAGGCTGAGGGACTAGCTCAGTGGGTGGAGGGGACCTGTTCAAATCCCCACCATGCATGTAAAAACCCATGTGTAGTAATGCATGTAATGCATGTAATGTACAAAGTGCTGGGGGAATCAGAGACAGGTGGATCTCTGTTCACTGGCCAGCCAGTCTAGCTGAATCAGTAAACCCCAAGATCCGGTGATAGACCCTATTT